>JBBBDQ010002637.1:167500-209495 GCA_037127315.1 Ascarosepion bandense
ATCAGTGGAAGGGATGGTGAAGCAGGCGAATGTTCAGGGTATTACAAGAGAGCCTTTATTTTCTAAGCGCCACTTAGATGTAGCACAACGCTGAAAGTATGGTGTAACCAAGGAGGATCGAAATCACTAATCAGTTATAATAAGGTTTAGCGAGAAAAACTTGTTAACCATTACACCACGTTGAGGTGAAGAGAGAGACATACTGGACTTGGTCTAGTTCAGAGGGAGATATTCTGGTCAGAGGTTAGAGGAATAGAACAACCAAAGTTACGGGAACGGGGGGAATCGAAAGCTTGAGAAGAAACGACTAGTGCAATGTGTTCAACAGGCTCAACTAGGAGGGCATTGCTGGCATCCAAATCAGTTGGTTTGATAATAATATAACACCGGCAAATTTGAGGAGATAGGGAGTGCAGGAGTCACCATCCTGTCGGTTGTGTGGCGCATACAGAAACCTGCGCCTTATGCTGTCATCCTGCTCTGAGGCGCTACGGAATGGCTTGTACACCTTTAGACATGACTTGATCTCGGAGGATGTGGCAGCAACTGTGAAAAGTGCTCAAAGCGTGACTGGCACAAGACAAAAGACCAGGACGGAGGACTTAAGAAAGTAGACAGTGTTGGTTGATGTTACACTGCTAGTGGAGGTAATTGTGTCTAGATTTACGCCTGATCTCATGTTGATTGACAGTGAGAATAAACATCAGTTGATTGGCGAGATGACTGTGGCATAGGAGGAAGAGTTTGAAGAGGCTCATGAATGAAAGTATGAGGAACTGAGGGCTGAAGTCCATGAGAGAGGATACAGCTGCAACCTGGTGCCGTTTAAGGTTGTCTGTAAGGGTTTTCCTGCAGCTTCCTTAAAGAGATTCCTCAAGTGTGCTGGTATCCAAAAGCCGAATAAGATAATAAAGGCCTGTAGTGAGAAAGCGGAGGAGGGGAGTGCATAGATTATCCAGAAATTCGTATTATTATATCATCACAAAAATAGCCATTTTGTTTCGACACTAACTGTGTCTTATCAAGTGATGATGTTGATTTCCTAAATCAACATCATCACTTGATAAGACACAGTTTCGAAACAAAATAACTAGTGGTATTATAAATAAGGCATTATTATATTATTACAGATATTGTTATATTATTATGATATTATAAATAAAATAGTGTCGAAAGAAAATGGCTATTTTTAGTGATATTATAACATATTTATGTTATAAATTCTAGATAGATAGATAGATAGATAGATAGATAGATAGATAGATAGATAGATAGATAATCTGTTTCCCAGACAAACTTAAATTATTAAATAAACAATCATAATCTATGTCGCTTTATACAGATACGACAAAACATTTTACCGCTTAAAAATCGAAAACTAAAAAGAATACATTTAAAATTCTTCCATTAAAACTGCAAATATATTCACTGTATAATACGCGAATACTGTAACATACTTCAAATAAAGCCAATACTTTAAACTAAACATATAAGATTACAAATTTCTATAAATAATTAAAACCAAATAAATAAAATTAGGTAAATAATGTACAAATAAACAAACTAAGAATGCACACGTAAATATACATAAATGTAATAACAATAATCAATAATAATAATATAATTAAAACATAATTAATAAAATTTAAGAAACAACAGCATAAAATAGTAACCGTATTTGTATACGCAATTACTTTTCCGAAATAGAATCATGTGAAACATCACCGTTACCGCTCACACATAATCATCAGGATAATACATAGAACTTGCTACACATAATGCACCTTTAACCAGCATATGTAAATAGTCGAGCAAAAACACATCACTCATGGCCTGAAGATTGAGTTCAAGCATAAAACTGGACAGGATTTTCCTCGGTATTCACATTGACATTTAGAAAAGGTCTATATCTGATACTTAGCACTCTGACCCATAAATATCGCATACCTTGAAACTCTAATTTTATCATGTATATCCTTTTATAATTGTGCTTGTCTATCCTTTCATTAGTTTGCACGAATCATTAAACCTAGCAAATACTTCATAAATAATAGACTGTTTCATTTTATTCCCATAGGAAGAGAAGAAAGAACACTACTTGGTTTCAGTGACAAAATGATAGAAAACAAAAGAGAGATGGAAAGATTGAAGTGTTTAAACTTCTTAAAATAATTTCCAGAAATCAAATTTATGAATATTATTATAATATTTTGTTAAAATTGTGAATATCAAATATGTAACTATGAGATTGGGTGGAATTCTTACAGATATTTTATTTTTGTAGAACTCGTAATGAGAATATTCAATCATTAACTGAAGAATAAAGATTCATGGTGGACCTGTCGTTTTTTTTTATATGGTTTTTAGTAGTTGATTTTCTAAGCGCTGATTCGAAGTGTCACAAGATAATACGTTAGAAAAAAGGAGAGTACTGGATTATTATTTAATGTCTGCCCTTCAATACAGCTGGAATGCTGGACAATCTCATAAAAGATAAAAGAAAAACAAGATAAAACCTAAATGTGGTTCTAAGAAAGTATGCTGAAGATACCATAGACCAAACATGGGAGCAACAACGAAGTTTGCGAAACGAAAAGGAAAATTATACTTAACATCAGGAAAAGACATCTGACTTTCTGGAGCATGTAATGAGGGAGGAAGGCTTGGAGAATTTGATAGATGGATAGAGGGAAGGAGAGACAGGGGGAAAATGCGTGACATAATTGATGGATGGCGGAGTAGGTTTGGTAGAGATAAGAGGAGAAGAGGTGTGATGAGCTACGAGGGATAGAAAGATGTGGAAGGCTATGATCGCCTACTTCTTGAAGGCAAATGACACATAAAAAAAGTAGAATAAGATTTGAGGAATAAAAAAGACAACAAAATTGATAAAAATATTGTCAGTATGACTAATGATGTTTACTATATATTTGTAGGTTTTTTGACTAAACCGAAACACGAAGAGAATAATTTTTAAGTCGGAAATTTCGGACACGCCTGTGTCCTTTATCAACGAGATGAGAAGTAAACAATAAAGTGGTCCCGAATAATTTTTGTCGTTGTTTCTTTTTTTTTTTTTTTAATCATTTCACCCCAAGAAGGCATTCCACTGCCACTATTGTGCAAGGGGTTATATAGGGGAAGGTAAAGAGAAAGAGTGGTTAGATATAGGAAATGTCAGAAGGGGGGTGATAAACGGGTAAGGTTGAGGGTTGGGTAGATGGGAAGAGTGTTTGAAAGAATGGATGCGAGTTAGTGTGTTAGGAGGTGTCTATTGACCTTACATTTAAACTTCTGGAGATTGTAGCCGTCGGGGAAGTAATCATGTGGAAGGGAATTCCACAGTCGGCAAGTGCGAGAAAAGAAGCTGTTGGAGTAGAAATTGCGGTTACATTTTATCGGTTTCACTGTAAAAGTGTGGGACCTAGTTGCTAATCTAATATCTCGTGCAAATTCGTACCCAGGGGGCACCAGTGATCTAAGTTCATCGGAGCAGAAGCCGTTTGATTGTTTTTACATGTGTCATATTACTGTAAGAAATTTGATTTTGGTCAGCAGTTTGCCACGGTTAGGTTTGTGGAGATTTTGTAGAAAGCTGTCTGTGAAAACTGTATTCACTGAGTAAACCTAAATCCTGTTAAATCCTTTAATATATATATATTGATTTTAATATAAAATGAATAATACAAAGATTATAGCTTATTATCGAGTAGACATCTTAACAAGGAAAACTTCTAATTTTTTAAAAATGGATATGCGAACTTCGCTTCAATTCCTTTATAAAATTGACAGTTGTATGTGTCAAAATTCTTGTTGGATAAAAAAATGGATGGATGAAAAATTGTTTATAATTGAAATAAAATTTTTATCGAAACAAGAAACATGGCAGAAACAACTAGAAAGTTATGAAAGGAAAACTCAGACAATTTAATGTTGGGGATTTTGTTCTTAGTGACATTGCTGAGTACACATATTTGCGAAAAAATATTAAAGAAGTACAAAAAGGAAAAGGGGCGTCTATGAAAAGAAGGAAAGAAAGAAAGAAAGAGAAGAGTAAAATCGACAAAAAGAAGTAAAGATGAACGAAAGGATAAGGAAGAATAAAGAAAACATTTTTAAAAGAGCGAAGAAGAAAAAAAATTGGACGAGAAAGAGAGAAACACAAAAGGGAAAAGGGGAAGATAATAAAAGCAAAAAAGAAGCAGAGCGAATAAGATGAGGTGAGAGGAGACAAAAAAAGAAGACGTAAAAAATGAAAAAGAAAGGAGGCAACAAAAAAAGGACTAGGAAGAGAAAGAAGAAAATATATAAGAAGAAGAAAAAGAGTGCTTTAAGTAGAATGCAATGAAAACAAAAAAGAAGTAGACATAGAAGGAGATATAAACAACGAGAAAAAAGAGGAGTAAGAAAGAAGAAAAAAGGTTTTAAGTGAAATGTCATGTTATGGTAAAAAAAAAGAAAGAAAAAGAAAGGAAGGAGGAGGCGTAGACAAAGAAGAAGAAGAAGAAAAAGAAGTGGAGGAGGCGTAGACAAAGAAGAAGAAAAAGAAAAAGAGGAGGAGGAGGCGAAGACAAAGAAGAAGAAGAAGAAGAAGAAGAAGAAAATATTGACAAAGAGAAAAAAGAAAGGCGAAAGGGAAAGACAAGAGAAGGTTTCAAGTGAAATGTCATGTTATGGTAAACAAAAAAGAAAGAAGAAGAAGGTGGAGGGGCCGACAAAGAAGAAGAAGAAGAAAAAAGAGGAGGAGGAGGAGGCGTAGACAAAGAAGAAGAAGAAGATGATGATGAAGAAGAATGTATAGACAGGAAAAAGAGGAGAAAGGAAGACAAGAAAAAAAATGTTAAGTGAAATGTCATGTCATGGTAAACTAAAAAGAAAGAAAATGAAGGAGGAGGATAAGGCGTAGAAGAAAAAGAAGAAGAAGAAGAAGAAGAAGAAGAAGAAGAAGAAGAAGAAGAAGAAAGAATCAATAAATGAGTAAGAAGAAAATTTATAATATAGAGAACACGAAGATGTATTTTATCTGGAACATAAGGAAAATAAAAATGCGTGAAAAATAGGGAGAATGCGAGAAAGATGACGGAGACGAAGGAGAAAAAAGGCAACAGGACAAAATAGGTATAAGCAGTGTAAGAAAAAAAAGGAGTTTTAAGTTCAACCTTTTGACAGCAAAAATGAAAAAAGAAAAAAGGCGTAAACAAAGAAGAAGACAGAATAGAGAAAAAGAAAAGAAATTCCTCTTCTTTTATGTGCCATGCCCTTTCAGAATGTAGGCGATCGTGGATTTCCACATCTCCCTGTCCCTAGTGGCTCTTAGCACGCCTTCTTCACCATGCAGCCCCCGTTCCATCATCCACCTGATTAGGTCCTTTAAATATGTAATCCACTGTTTTCCCTTGTCTCTTTTTCCCTCTATCTGGCCTATTAGTAAAGGTTCCCCAAGACCTCTTTCCTCATTGCATGTCCCAGGAACTTTTGTTGTCTCTTCCTGATGCTCAGTATTAATTTCCTTTTTGTTTCCATCCTTTCCCAAATCTCGTCATTGCTCACACGCTTGGTCCATGATATCCGCAGCATCCTTCTCTGGAACCATATTTCAGCTACTTCATGTTTTCCTTCATCTTCGAAGCTATTGTCCAATATTCACTGCCATATTGAAGAATAGACATCACATAACAATCTACTACTCTCATATTTATTTCTAGTGAAACTGTCCTGTTCTTTATACTTTACTCAACTTTTGGAATGCCTCTTTCGCCATACCAATTTGCCTTCGGATCTCAGTGTCGCACTTTCCGTCTTCTGTTAGAACACTTCCTAAGTATTTAAAGTTCTGTACCTGCTTGATTTTAGAGTCCCTCACCTGTAACTGGCATTTTGTGCGGCCGTTTTTGCTGATGACCATGCATTCGGTTTTCTTGCAGTTTATTTGTAGTCCTTTCTTGTCACTCTCTTCAGCTACCTTCTGTAGGAGGTCTTGTAGTTTTCTTTCTGTGTCTGCTATCAGCACTGTATCATCTGAGCACCTTATATTGTTTAAATTGTGGCCTCCGATGAAGAATCCTGGCATAACTTCTAGGGTTCTCAGAATAGTCTCGCTGTACAAGTTAAATAGATCCGGTGAAAAGATGCATTCTTGTCTTATGCCCCTTTCAATCTTAGTATAATTGCTGAATACGTTACCTGTCCGAATGCAGGCAGTTTGCTGCCAGTAGAGATTCTTGATTACTCTTAGGTCTTTTACAAATATGTCCAGGCTGCCGAGCATCTCTATCAATTGTTTGTGGCGTATTTTGTCAAACGCCTTTACATAATTAATAGAGCACAGTCCTTCTTCATTTGTATTGCCCTTTCGGAGAACATCCTAATCAGAAATATGGCGTTCTTTGTTCCAGTGTCTTTGACGAAACCGCACTGTTCTCGTCCTATCTCTGGCCTGATTCTGTTTCTCGCTTTATTCATCAGAATTCGGATGTTCAGTTTTGTTACATGGCTCATTAAACTGATGGTTCTGTGGAATTGTTTGCTCCTGGCTTCTTAAGCAGCGCTATGAAGATCGACTTGCTGAGGTCATCTGGTATTACACCACTATTATAAATTTCATTTATTATTTCTGTAATTTTCTCTATGCCAAATTCTTCCATGGCTATTAGCAGCTCTATGACAATGCCGTCTGGTTCAGCTGCTTTGTTTCTATTAAGTTTGGCTATTGCAAATCCCACTTCACACTTTAGTATTTCTGGTCCGTCAACATCTTTGTCTATTATCGATTGCTCTTTTTGTCGTGGAAAGGATCTTTTATATATTCTTCCCATCCTTGCAGTATTTCCTTTTTCTCCAATATGATTGTTCTATCCTTGGATTTTATACATTCTGCTGAAGAGCAGGCTTTTTTCCTGTCAGTTCTTTTATTGCTTTAGGCATATCTGCTTTATTCTGCCGGCTCAGTCTTTCTACTTCTGCACATTTGTCAGTGAGTCATTCCTCTTTAGCCTGTCTACATTTTCTCCTAATTTCCTTGTGTAGTTCCCTGTACTCCATACCATGTCTTGATATCATTTTCTGCCTCCTTTGCATCATGTCGAGAATCTATTCAGTCATCCACTTGTTTTTTCTTCTGAGCCTGATTTCCTTTGGGGTAATGTTGTTTGCTGATGTCACTATCGCTTATTTAAGTGAGTCCCTTTTCAATTGTTTTTTCCCAACTTTTGCTTCATATTGGATTTTCACGCTGTTAATGTACTTTTTTTGTAGGTTGAGGTCATTCATAAGCGTGTTGTATTTCAGTTTTGGAGCTGCACTAGGCTTCATAAATCTCCGGAGTTTCAACTTTAGTTTGCAGATGACTGGGACGTGGTCGCGTTCACAGTCGGCGCCTGGATAGGCTTTGCTTTGAACCACTGCGATTCTGAATCTCCTGTTTACGGTTATGTAGTCTATCTGGTTTTTCGTGCCGCCTCCTGGGCTTCTCCATGTCAATAGACGTCGTGGGTGTTCTTGAAACCAGGTGTTAGTTATTACCTGGTTATTTGCTGTTCACCATTGAACCCATTTTTCTCCTCGTTCATTGCGGATTTCTAATCCAAAGTTGCCAGTTGTCATACCTTCCCACTCCTTGGCTACTTTGACATTCAAATCTCCCTTGATGATTCTAATTTCTTGGCTTTTACATTGAGCCTTTGCATTATTTAGAGTGGAGTAAAAAGATTCTATTTCTTCCTCAGTGCTTTGCTTTGTTGGTGCATAGATGACTACAGTTGCTATGCTGAACGGTTTCTCTTTCATCTTTTATCAGAAGAATTCTTTCAGAGAACTGGCAGTATCCCAGAACGCATTTTTTTCATTAGTTTGTCCAGTATTAAACCGACTCCTTTTTCGTTATTTTTGCCTCCTGCATATATTATCCTGTGGTTGTTGCTGCTAAAGTCTTTATTGTTTGGCTGTTTGCTTTCTTATATCCCCAGAATATTGATCTTCAGTCTGTGCATCTCCTGTTTGAATTACACCAGTTGTCAGCAGTTGTTTAGCGTCCTGACATTTCATGTCCCCAAGGTAATCCTTTCTTTGTTGGTCATGTCGTTCCTTCCCGGGTGAGAGACAGGTTTTGGGAAAAAGTGTCTCCTTTACGCCGTTGTTGCTAACAGTCGCTGAATGACGGTCAGGTGACACCTGTTGCCCCTGTCGGTCCTTACCGGACGAGGAATTACTCTCTTTGGGAGCAACCCCCTTCACGCCGTTAGGTTTAATATGTATTCGTTGTATAGCCATATATTTGCGTTGAGGTAGTAATTACATTGTTTACATTGTAAAGATTATTGGCTTAATCTTTTTTGCCATGTTTACAACGTGTTGGCCGTTGTACGCTCCGGACTTCTTCAGATGATATGCAACTGTAGTGATAGATAAAAAACAGAATACACCAAGAAACTGGAAGCCCTCATTAGAAGTGGTAGCTATGGAAAGGTAAAGAAAGACCTTACGTCGAAAACAGAACGACAGCTGTCGCAGATCCTAATCAATAACAGGGATCATTTCCAGCCAATGATATTTAGGCAGTTGTCTCAACGCTACAGCAAGCTACCTCAAATGTATGATCTACCTAAGATTCACAAAGACGGTATTTCACTTAGGCCGATTGTTAGCATCGAAGGTTCTGTGTGCCACCCTCTGGGTCTCGTTTTTTTTTATATAATTGACCAGCCTTTAAGAAAGACATCATCATATGTCCAAAACTCCGCTTATTTCGTGGAACTTATCAATTTATCCTATCCAGTGCAATCAAATGGTGAGCTTGGATGTGGTGCGTCTGTTCACAAAGGTACCCACGGTGAGGGCACTGTCGTTATTCGGACAAAGACTGGCCTAAGACTCATCCCTAGGAGAACGCACCAGTACACCGCTAGATGGCTTGATAGAGATGCTGACTTTCTGTACACAAACGACACACTTCGGTATGGGATTGAACATATATCGACAGGATAAAGGCTTATCAATGGGTTCACCATTATCACCATCAATGCCTACATATTCATGGAATACTTCGAAGAGATGACATTAGAATCCACAGTACTAAAGCCAACTCTATGGCTGATATCGTTGATTAAATCTTCATACACTGGCCACACCAGGAAGAGGTCTAGACGCTACTGGACTATCTGAACTCAATAAAATCATCGATGCAATTCACAACAGAGAATGACAACAAACTAGCATATCTGAATGAACTAATATCTTGAACAGAGAGAGATTTCAAGACATCCGTATACCGCAAGCAAACATTCACCGGACAATACCTCAAATTCAACTCCCACCACCCACGTCTATTGAACAGGTTAAGAGGCTCATCCCTTATGCTCTGTTTAGGATGTGGTTTCCGGCTTTCTCTTTTCCAATCTTCTCACTTTGTTGTTTTTTTTTTCAATTGGAGTAGATAGATCTATCTATCGCCTGGTTCACACTCCACCCACGTCTATTGAACAGGGTAAGAGGCTCATCCCTTGTTCCCTGTTTAGGGTGTGGTTTCCGGCTTTTTCTTTTCCAATCTTTTCACTATTACATGGCCCCCTGCGCATCAGTGGCGTTACCGCCTTGCTCGGGGTGATACGATTAAAAAAAAGAAAAGGATCGTCCGCTGCCTGAAACATCGAGCAAAAGTCATTAGCGACGATCCAGAGATATATGTGCAAGAGCTGGTCGGTATAAGCAGTACAACGTAACAACTTCCCAGTGTACATGAAAACAGCTCCAACGAACGTGCAAGAGAAGGTGCACAAAGATAACAACTCTCATGTGGTCCGTATAACATCAGGAGGACCGTTAAAAGTGGTTCTACACTTCTGTTATGGGAAAACACATGACATACTTGATGCGTTTGAGCAAATGGATGGAAAAACGGGATTTGAAAGAAATAACAAGACAAAACTTATTAAGAGCTACAAGCGATAGGAAGATGTGGAGGGCCATGATCGTCTAAATCCTACAATGATACAGCACATAAAAGAAAGTATGGATGTAGACCCAGTAGAACTGAGTATTTTACTCAGTTCAAAAGTCTATAAAAATAATTTTCAAGAAGTCATGAGGACAAAATGGCCTCATCTTTTCCAAAACAGAAACTATGATCTGAAATTTGGGGGAAAGTTTTAAGGACATATACCCTAAATCGTTCATGAAAATTCACGATGTGGCATTAGTAAATACTAAAGACTTCATATACCGCTGTGTATGGATCAATTAACAGTATGTTCTGGGATAAGAGTCCCAAAGAAGTAATTATTTTTAACGTCTGATCTGCCAAAGACATCTCCTCCTTAAAAAAAATGTATTTCTTTATTCTTATTCTTCTTCACTTTACTTGATTATCTTGGAACCAGGGGTGATGGGTTGAATTTCTAGCCATACCCATATGGCATGGTTGAAATTTGGAAAAGTTGCTACAGGTTTTTTTTCCCCCAAAACGAACAGAGAAAAAATTAATAAAATCACAAAAATATAAAATTAAGGAAATGTAATTGTTATGGTGAAACACACCAATTCCTCAGATAATGGACTCTCCCTCGTATATTAATAAGAGTTAACAGGAAGTTAACTCGAGAAGTTCTTGGGAAGTTTTTAGGAGTTCTTAGAAGTTCTAGAAAGATCCTTAGAGTTCTATAAAACAGTTGATATTAGTCGGCAGTTAGCCGAATACTAAGGAGTCAGCTTACAATGGAAGATTACTAAGTTCCTAACATTTTGGGTGCGTTAAGTCAATTAGCAACCGACATAGCATGATTATAACTTTCAGAGTGAAAACTACTTCACAACAGTAATCAAATAAAATACCTGTGAAAAAGAGATAAGAGAATTATTAAAATCACTACTGTATCACCTGGTTGAGTAAAGACTGACCAAAAACTGTCCTTGGCACTTTTGCTAATATTCAATATTTATGTTGATGATTCTCGAACAGAGAAAAAATTAATAAAATCACAAAAATATAAAATTAAAAAAATGTAATTGTTATGGGGAAACACCAATTCCTTAGATAATGGACTCTCCCTCGTATATTAATAAGAGTTAACAATGAGTTCTTGAGAAGTTCTTGGGAAGTTCATAGGAGTTCATTAGAGTTCTACTGGTGTTCAGTAGAACTACTAGGCATTTGATATTAGTCGGCAGTTAGCCGAATACTAAGGATTCAGCTTTCAGTGGAAGATTACGAAGTTCGTAACATTTTGGGTGCGTTAAGTCGATTAGCAACCGACTTAGCACGATTATAACCTTCAGTGCAAAAAACTACTCCACAACAACTTCGCAGGTACCTAACCCGATTAAGATCCCAAGTATAAGAGAACATCACAAAGAACTGTGTGTACGCCAATACATGTAGATGGGGAAAGAAATATACAGGGGAAAAGTTCCTCCCACTTAAATCTGCAAAAATATTGCAACAAGAAGGGAGATAGAAAAATCATCCGTAGCTGGCCACATATGGAAGGAGAAAAACGATCACCGCCTCCTATGAAATGAAGTCGAAATAATTAATAAAGAATACCATTGAAAATTATGTCAACCAAAAGAATAGGCTAAGCCCTCAAAAACCGCTAAACTGGACAAACATAGAAATGAATATAATATTGAAACCGATAATACTGAGTGTTAGAGAAAATCGTTACCGTCAAAAATAGCAATATCAGCTTGTGTAAAAATGGTTCTGAGACATTAGGTTTAATTAGAATTATAGGTCCCAGAAATTCAAACACTGATATTCTCAAGGACTCATGGCGCAGTGGATATAGGCGTTGTTTAGTTCCAGTGACGTTATCCAAAGAGTTGTGAGTTCAAGTGAGTGCAGTGGTAAACAGATAACTTAAAAGAGTTAAGTTAAAGGGAGATAATTACATGGCTACCGGAAGTGGCATCGCACATGGAATGGGAATAGTCTACCGCAGTGATCGAAATAAAGGGTTCAGTTCGAAATTTCTAGTATCTGAAATCGTAAACATGGCAATAAAGATGAGGACAAAAGTCCGAACATTGAAAATAAGGGTCGAAGATGATGAGAAAGGAAAACACGGTTACAAAGTGAAAGAAGAAAATTTAGAAAAAGGGTTGCTTTGTTTGGAATGTAATAGAACAGGAAGAAGGAGTAGAAGAAGAAATAAAAGCCAAAAAAGGAACAAAGGAAAGAAAACAATAGGAAGAGGGAAGTTGGACAAGAAGAAATGATGAAAGCACAAAAAATCGTGTTGCATTTTTTTATCCTCAAAGCTAAGAATAAAAAAAATACACGTAGGCAAAAGAAGAGGGGACAGAAAAAATATGAGAATGAGAATGAAGAAAATCCGGCAACAAAAAAAAAAAAATGAAATTTTATAAAAGAGAGAAAACAAAAACAGACGCGGAAGATAATAAAAGAGTGTAAAAGCGAATTGAAAAGGAGGAAAATATGGATAGAATTATGAAAAAAAAAAGAACTAATGAGAGAAAAAAGAGAAAGAATTAAAGTTAAATAATTGTCGAATTTCAGAGAACCCTAACCCTAACCCTAACTGTCGAATTACAGAGAACCCTAACCCTAACCCTAACTGTCGAATTACAGAGAACCCTAACCATAACTGTCGAATTACAGAGAACCCTAACCCTAACACTAACTGTCGAATTACAGAGAACCCTAATCCTAACCTAACCCTAACTGTCGAATTACAGAGAACCGTAACCATAACTGTCGAATTACAGAGAACCCTAACCCTAACACTAACTGTCGAATTACAGAGAACCCTAATCCTAACCTAACCCTAACTGTCGAATTACAGAGAACCCTAACCATAACTGTCGAATTACAGAGAACCCTAACCCTAACACTAACTGTCGAATTACAGAGAACCCTAACCCTAACTGTCGAATTACAGAGAACACTAAATAATAATGATTCACTTGAGATTGTCTTGAGATTGTTTTTTTAAGTAAAAACTAAACTCTTTAAATTGCAGCATCTTTGCCAGCTGAGCTAGCCACTGCAATAAATCATCGTATCTTTGTTGATGCATATTGAAATTCTAGTGTGTTTGAGACATTCATGCTGGCAATGAAAAAAGAACAAAGAAAGTAAGCCGCATCACACTTAGATTTGTTGAATAAGTGTTTTCGTTTTTTTTATAGATTGCATCCCTGTAATTTTTAAAAGATTACATCACTGTTGAATAATTTGGGACACTTCAAAAACCTGTAAGTAGACCGAATGCATGGTTAACAAAAAAACTTAAACCAAGGTACTAGCGACGTTTTGGGGACATCAAAATCAGGCAGATACAGAAATTTATTTATCTGGATTGTAGAGAAATATGCATTTCAGAATGTAAGCAGGGTACTGAGATGGAAAAATGACTCTATAAACAAAAACAAAAAAAGGAAACAGGCGATAGAAATTATAAAACTGAAATCCGGAAACACTTAGGAATAACGAAAGTAGCTTTCCAGAAAATAAGCAAATTATTATGAAAATATCCCCAGAAACAAAGAAAATAAGTTGATTATTCTTGAAACAGGCGACGGAAAATGGTAAACAATAATCCGATTGCACAAAAGAATAACTAATTTTTAAGACAAAAATATCTTTAGAAGCACTGAAAAAATGGTGAACATCTATTTTTAATTTGATAAAGCACCTCACAAAGAACAATGAGGGCTACTTGTTAACCATTACATATTTGGGAAGGATATTAGCAAGAAAACTGAATGAATGGTCATCAGCACAAAGAGGAGACCAATATGCCAACTGCAAGTTGGAGAATCTGAAACAAAACAACTAAAAAATTACAAATACTTGGGAAGTGTTTTGACAGAGGATGGAAAATGCGAAACGGAGATCCAAAGACGCATTGGCATAGGCAAAGATGCATTTCAGAAGGTAACCAGAGTGCCGAAAGACAGGAAAATCTCATTAGAAACAAAGAAAAGAGTGCTGGATTGCTATGTGATTGTCTTTCTGTATAGAAGTGAATACTGGACGATTTCATCAAGAATGTAGGAGAGGCTTGAAGCAGCAGAAATGTGGTTTTACAGAAGGATTCTGAGGATTCCATGGACAGAGCACGTGTGCAACGATGAGCTGTTGAAAGGATGCAAACGAGAAGAAAACTGATAATAAATTTGAGGAAGAGAAAAATAAGGTTCCTGGGACACGTAATGTGGAATGAGGGCCTTGAGAACTTGAAAAATGGAAGGAGAGACAGGGGAAAGCAGCGAGGGACGTAGTTGTTAGGTTTGAGCAAATGGTTGACAGAGAGGGGTTTGGAAGAGATACCAAGAGAAAAATTGCTGAGAGCGACAAGAGACAGAGCCAAGTTGAAGTCCATGATTGCCTACGTCTTGAAAGAACACGGCACATAAAGTAGAAGAAGAAATAAAGCTAAAGGCATTCCTGTGGTGTCATGGGCGTACATACCTACTTGGGATCTTATGGTATCAGGGAGATCATTAATGTAGATAAGAAAGAGCGTAGGACCTAGGATAGAGCCTTGAGGGACACCCGCGTTCGTATTGTAGTTCTGGGAGGCATGTCCATTTATTACCATTTTCAATGTTACATACTAGATTATTTTTCAATGTAACCGCCGGCGGTGGCGACGACCATCTCAAGGCGGGCGCGAAATGAGTCACACGCTTTGGCGACCATGTCTTTGTCCATAGCGGTGAACGCCTCCACGATAGCAGCTTTCAGAGATTATACCGTGTTGTGGGCGTGCTTGTTGGTCTTGACCTCGATCACGACCCTATATAAGAAATAGTCAAGGGGGTTGCAGTCGGGTGATGAGGGAAGCCACAAATCCGGCGACCAGTGTAGCGAATCAGTGTGGATTCATGCCTAATCAGAGTTTGATAATTAAAACAAAAATTATAAATTCTCTATTATAATCAATATATAAAGTGATCCCCCACTTTGTGTCCATGCTACTTCCAATCCATTTATATTCTAGATTTATGGGCTTGAGCAAATGGTTGACAGAGTAGGGCTTGGAAGAGATACCAAGAGAAAAATTACTAAGATCGACAAGAGACTGAGCCAAGTGGATGTCCATGATCGACTACGCCCTGAAGGTAAACGGCACATGAAGAAGAATTATAATAAGCCAGAACTTATACTGGCAACTCACGGCCTGCATATGGATCGAAAATATCACTACACAAAAATAAAATGAGGCGTAAGACAAATGTGTGTTGTCTCACTGGAGTTATTTAACCATTACAGTGATACTGTTTAAGAGAATGACATGTCCGACAATGATTTATTATTGGCGGTCACAATTTCGAGAAAATCAGATGTGCAAGTAAGATAGTGCTGATAGCAGATACAGAAAGGAAAATGCAAGAGCTTCTTCAGAATGTAGTCAATGAAAACGAAAAGAAGGAATTAAAAATATTTTACTCGACAATAGAAAATGGAACATCCTAAAATGCAAATTACAACTTGGAGATACCAAAATCAGGTAAGTACAATAATTGTTTTTCTCTCCAGAATCTAGCTGACATATCTATAAGTGTACCATTCTTCCATGCTTAGAATATCGCTGCCACATATGGTCCAGTATCCCTGCTATTTACCTTGAGCTCCTTGATAAGATTCAAAGAAAAATCATCAATATTATTGTTCCTGATCTGGCAGCTCGGCTTCAGCCACTTACCAATTGCCGTAAGGTCCTTTTTGTGTCTTTTTTATAAATACTTTCATGATAATTGTTTGGATGAGTTCTTCGTTATGGTATCTAGACTTTATAAGTTTAAGCACAGTAATAGACTGGCTGTGCGTTGTGGTGCAGTGGATATCGGCTTGGAAAAACAAATCGGGGAGCCGAGTTCGAATTCCAGTTAAATTCCTTGCATTCACTTACTCCCAAATACCCTTGGGAAAGGCATTAATCCGTTTCTTCTCTCCAGTTATGGGTTAAATAACAGAACAGTTTGAGTTCTATAGCTTTGGCTGGCAACCAGTCTACCGCAGAAAGCAATGGCAACCTACTACGGGATAATCTTCTGCCCAGTCAGTCATGACTCATTCGAGACATGATCACCCAAAGCGTGTATCACGTATGGCACTTAACTGACTGACTGAATATAATAGTTTGGAAAAATTAAAACTTCTACTGGGCATAAAGTGGGGGATCGGTTTTCTATTGTTATAAAGTATTAAACTGATCCCCCACTAATTTTGCTTAATATATTAATGTAATATAATCTATCTCTTCTCCTTCTACCTATGAGTCAAATAACAGGACAGACCGGGTTCTATAGCCTTGGATGGCAACCAGTCTACCGCAGAAAGCAATGGCAACCTACTGCGGGATAATCTTCTGCCCAGTCAGTCATGACTCATTCAAGACATGATCACCCAAAGCGTGTATCACGCATGGCACTTAACTGACTGAATAGAGTGTCGTCGAGATCTCGACAATTTACAGCTGAGCCGCCTACATGTAGCCGTAAGTTTTATGCTAACAGTTTCTCTTCTTGCCTGGAACTCTCTTGCGGCTCCTTGTTTTCCAGACAACATTAATCTACGCAAATATAAATGCAATATTAATCTCTATTTATTGTTTTCCTAAAAACTCAGTTTTCATTCTGATCACTATTAGCGTTTCACTTTCTAATTCTTCCTCACCCTGTAACCCCTTGTGTTTTAGTGGCTTTACTGCCTTACTTGAGGTAATACCGATAAAAAAAGCTGGGATTGTTTTAGCAGAAAATGAAAATTACAGCACCGAAATCCGAATGGGAAAGCAAAAGATGTCTTTCAAAAGCTAAGCAAAGTATTAAGAAACAAGAAAGTTTCGTTAGAAACGAAAAAAGACTAGCGAAATGTTATGCAATATCTCTCCTCCGATATAAACAGTAAATGCTAGACAATCTTATCACAGCTGAAGAAGAGAGTTGAAGCAATAGAAACGTGATTCTATACAAGTTTGCTGAGAATACCATGGGTTGAATATGTAAGCAGTGATGATGTCTTTGAGAAAATTAAAACAAAAAGAACATTTATAAAATAATATCAGAAAAAGATAATTGAAATTTCTTGGATGCTTTATGATGAGGACCGGTGATGGGACCACGAAATGATAACTCGATACACGGTGGTAAGGTTAACAACATATATTAAGTCAAAAATAGATACAAGAGAAAAGAGTAAATCTAAGCTTGGCTTACTAGTGACTGACAGACAGACTGTACTGAGCTGAACTGAAGCAACGAGAGTGATTAACTTTCATTTAATATACTGGTAGGAAGAGTCCATAGTTAAGTGGGTAGCGCCCCACAACACTTTATGAGGTAAGACGGCTTGAAAAATTTGATACTCAAAGAAGAAAACTGAATGTCAAAAGAACAGAGGAAAACAATGCATAACCTATATAAAGGGGATTGTGTACATTGATGTTAGAAGTGGAATCAGGAGAAATAGCAGAAATATAAAATTTATTAAGAGCCGCAAAGGGCAGGAAATAGTGGAGAGAGATAATTACCGTTGTCTTGAAGGAAAATGGTACATAGAACAAGGAGATAGTAATGAATGATTGACGCATACGAAAAGCAACAGAAGTGTTTTTCTAACGACGAATAGGAGAATAAAAATTACTGTTAACAGTCAGAAATAGTAATTTCTGGGATACAGGGAGATATGTCAGGAGGTGCTGAGGAGCGTGGTGAAGCCCTGGATGGACGAGATCGCCGCTGGACGCCCCTACGTCTTCCAGTAGAACTTCGTTCCAGCACACAAGGCCAAGAAGACCCAGGGGTGGCTGTTCAACAATGTTCCTCACCACTGGTCGCCGGATTTGTGGCTTCCCTCCTCACCCGACTGCAACCCCTTTGACTATTTCTTATATAGGGTCGTGATCGAGGTCAAGACCAACAAGCACGCCCAAAACACGGTATAATCTCTGAAAGCTGCTATCGTGGAGGCGTTCACCGCTATGGACAAGGACATGGTCGCCAAAGCGTGTGACTCATTTCGCGCCCGCCTTGAGATGGTCGTCGCCACCGCCGGCGGTTACATTGAAAAATAATCTAGTATGTAACATTGAAAATGGTAATAAATGGACATGCCTCCCAGAACTACCATACGAACGCGGGTGTCCCTCAAGGCTCTATCCTAGGTCCTACGCTCTTTCTTATCTACATTAATGATCTCCCTGATACCATAAGATCCCAAGTAGGTATGTACGCCGATGACACCACAGTTTATTCTCGCCTCGATCAAAAATCTGGTGTGGGCGACAAAGCTAACTTTGCAGCCGAGCTTGGAAAGGACCTCCAATCCGTAGTGGACTGGGGTAAGAAATGACTCGTAAATTTTAATGCTTCTAAAACGAAGCTACTATTAATTAATCATCATAGACAATCGCACCTACCCACCATTAGCATGGACCAGGCTTGCCTCCCAGAGAGTAAAACACTACGCCTCCTTGGTCTCACACTTTCAGCGGACCTCAAGTGGAATGACTATATCGAATCCATTGCTAAATCCACTGCTATGAAAGTCGGTTCTCTGTGCAGGGCCCGGAGGTTTTTTCCGTCTGAATCTATCCTGCACATTTATAAATCTACCATCCGCCCGTGCATTGAATACTGTTGCCATATCTGGTCGGATGCCCCTGCTATTCTCCTTGGGCTTCAGCGGAGTCTGTAATGTGATCGATACTGACTTGGCAGACCGCGTGCAGTCTCTCTCTCACCGGCGCGACGTGGCTTCCCTGTGTCTCTTCTATAAATACTTTCACGGCTTCTGCTCCGATGAACTTAGATCACTGGTGCCCCCTAGGTTCGAATTTGCACGAGATACTAGATTAGCAACTAGGTCCCACCCTTTTACAGTGAAATCGATAAAATGCAACCGCAACTTCTACTCCAACAGTTTCTTTTCTCGCACTTCCCGACTGTGGAATTCCCTTCCACATGACTGCTTCCCCGACGGTTACAATCTCCAGGAGTTTAAATGTAAGCTCAATAGACACCTCCTAACAAACTAACTAGCTTCCATTCTTTCAAACACTCTTCCCACCCACCCAACTATCTATCACCCCCCCTTCTGACATTTCCTATATCTAACCACTCTTCCTATTTACCTTCCCCTATGTAGCCCCAAGCGCAATAGTGGCAGTGGAATGCCTTGCTTGGGGTGAAATGATTCCAAAAAAACTGTCGGGCCTCTACATATACAACTTTTGTTTTTATTGCCTATTTCGTTTTCTTTTTGTCAATTGTCGGATTTTGCTGCAACACACTGCATATAACGAGGAAAGAATGCATGTAAAACTCAATATCCACAGGGCATATTGAAAGCAAAACAAGCAAGGAGAAACAGAAGGAACAGATTTGAGTGAATGAATGTTTAAAAAAATTGACAAAGATTGAAGCTAAAAAGACAGAAGTCATTTTGAGAAACCAATGAAATCAAGCTGTAAAAAAGCCGTTATCATCAACGTTCTGAAAGCACACAGTACATAAAAGCAGAAGTCATGATAAACAAGACGAAATCCAACCAATACTTTAGTTCTAGCAAGTTTAAGGGTATTTTTCCGATGCATGTAAAAAACAAGATAAGGCAGAGAACTTATACAAAAATTTAAAAATTATATAGAAAAAGGAAGTTTGGAAAATTGAATAATAGTAAAAAAGCAACCACATCACGAAAGGATTTGTATTTTGAATTTATTGTCTGCCAAACTAACTTCTTGTAAACATCACTAAATATGGTAAAATAGAAAAATAAAAAGCATTGCTTTCTCCAAAGTATCAGATTAATTCTTCAAGACAGAAAAATCTTGAAGAAAATCTGTTTATTATCTGATGTGTGTAAAAGTTTGAACAAAGTGTTTTCCAAACAGAAAATATTTTTGCATCTTCGATATGGCACTTGATTAAAGTAGAGATTAATTTTAATTATACATACATACATACATATATATATATATATATATATATATATATATATCTTATTTCGCGCCATAGTGTTTTCGAAGATAATCCGATAAAAATCACCCTGTGTCTTATAGAGTTTATCGAGAATAAAATACCATCTAAAAAGAAATCTATGCAACACATTCTCTTGACGGCCACAAAGTTGTGTGTGTGTGTGTGTGTGTGTGCGTGTGTGTGTGTGTGCTGCTTGCTCCGTCTGACGCGTGTACGTAACTCAGACAGCCAGATAAACGCTTTATGATAATAAATTACGGAATACAAGTTTCTTTACATTAGCCAAAACGCTTATCCGACTGTCTGAGGTAAGCAAGTGCACAGAACGGGCGTGTATCGGTGGCCAGTACATTGGAACTGTGATGTTATCGTTAAGGGCAGCTTTTGCGGGATGACAAACCAGTAACCGCGTGTTTTGTTCCTGTCATTTATTGTGTCGGTCACGATAGTTACGATGACGAAATTAAAACGTATTTGAATTTTAAAAAAAAGGGGGACGAAAGAGAAGAGAATACAATACACCCACCCCCCGCCACACACCCCCGCCACACACACACACACACATAGAGTGTGCGATCGATACTTTGTCTTCTAAATTACACAAAAAGGATGATTGTAGAAGAAGATGGATGAACAATCTATAAATTAAATTTACTTGTTCTTATCTAATTTCCTGTTATGGTGCCCTCCTACGAGGAATGGACTCTTCCTTTTACTGACATCTAATTTCAACCAATATATTTCCCAAAACGACACAAAAATATCTTGAAATACTAAAGGAGAAAATTTATTCTATGAAATCGACATTATGTTCAACAACAACCGCCAGACGACTTCAGAATCGCCTACACCTCTTCTGGATGGTCCCTTTGTTTAAGTTGATGAATGCTGCCTTAATCCTTGCCTTCAGTTCAAAAGAATTTTGTTAGTCTCTCTCTCAAAGTCACCCCACACATAATAATCAAGGGGGTTATAGTCCGGGGAGTTATGTGGCCAAATATAAGAGATGATGTGGTTGCAGAAATTGTCATATAGCCATGACTGAGTTCTGGTGAAGAGTCTTTTTGCAAAACCAGGATCTGGCAGCAGCCACACTCTTGACCCAGGGCATCACTACCTCCCCAAGTTATTGGATATAGGCTTCTGTGTTGAGTCAGATGAATAGGGGGTGATGTCACCATCCCTAATGATCACTCGAAACACTATGTCTTCTCTTTCCGAATCTTCTGCACTCTCACTCAGATTGACACTGAAACACTCTGAAATGTTCATATTGGCGCTTCTGGAGCGAATGCCAAGCAGGACAGCATGCCATTCCGAATTTCTTGCAGAGTAAATTGTACAATAATGCTCTTTTTCTCACAGGCAGTACCCAACTGACCCTACTACTTGTGCAGTCAATAAATTAAAAAAGAAACAACGCGCATGCGCAAAATTAAAAATATAAAATGGCGACAGTTTTAGTGTGTCCTGAAAAGTATTGCTGTCATAAGATGATATCCTAATTATGGTGTTAGACAAAAATAAATAGTTTTTTTTATTAATTTAGCATCTATACTCACACATAAACATATTTATATGCGAGGTCTGTCCCTGATATTAGGTCTTGTGCTATAAAATAAAACAACAGCACATATCAATTAGAAATTTAATTTCCTTTGACGAATTTCCCTTTTCAAACTACAAAAAAATCATTCCAACAAGAATGATTGGAGAAGAAGATGGATGAAAAATCTATAAATTAAATTTACTTGTTCTTATCTAATTTCTTGTTACGGTGCCCTCCTACGAGGAATGGACTCTTCCTTTTACTATATATAATTACCTGCGTGACTTCCGAAAATCAGTTAACTGCTTCGAGCATTGCCAAACTCTCTGCCTTCGGGCAGAGAGTAATGACCCGGATTACCCACATTAAAAAGGCCTTGTGCCACTTTTTGCCTAAAATGGTAAGACTAATAAATACTGCCGTTAACAATAGTTAACTGCCTTGCGTATTGTCGAACTATACGCTTTCAGGAGAAGAGTAATAAACCAGTTGAGACTCCGCTGAAGGGTAGAGTCTCGTGTGGGGAAAATTAGACATAAATTTTTGCCCGGGCTATATGGCCGGGATTATTCACATTAAAAAGACCTTGTGACACATTTTGTCTTAAGTGGGAAGGCAATTAAACACTGCAGTTAAGTAGGAAGTTAGTACGCAGTTAATGACAGCTACTAATCAGGCAATAAGCGGCGTAACAGTACCGTTCAGACCTACTTATTTCTATTTACTTAATTACTAACACGGATTTGTATCTATGTTCTTGTTATTCTAATACACTGTTTTGAACTTACCTTCTGTGTTCCGTGTCTTACTTCCGACCAAACCGCTCACTACAACTTTGCGGCGAAGTTTCGGAACAAAACCTCCACACCAAATTGGCGACAAAGATCCACAACATTTACAATTTATATTTATATACAGCTATGGAAATAAATGACAAAAGACGCAAAGTATTTTCTGAAATCAAAGGCGTCCTATGGTTGATGAAATGACAAAGAACGTGTAAACATTTGTGATTTCAAATCTTTTCTCTGACTCCGAGCTCAAATTGACAATTAAGCATGTGTCTAATAATTTTCAAGTAGCTCTGCATTTGATGTACAAGTGAACAGTTAAATAAATCAGGTAGGAAGCTGGTCATTGATTGGCTGGTTGGCTGGGGCGACTTAAGATGGCATCCCTGTTTTTCAATGTCTAACAAAGCGGGTGAAAAGCGTCTATGAAAGCTGTAACTAATAACCAAAACGACTGAACATAAACAGATTTTGATGTTTTGTGGAAGAGAAAATAATTTGATTAGCGGTATTAAAATATGGATGAATAGATTTAGATTAGATGCCCAGGGCGAATTTCAACGTAGAAAGAAAGAAGGGGGATGATTGGAAAGAAATCAACGAAAGAATGGTAGAAAAATGAAGATTACAGGAATCCATAAACACGTTGATGCAAAAGAGAGGAATGAGTACAGATGAAAAGGAAAGAGAGGAAAAGTTAAAATGAGAAAAAAGAGATAAAGATGGTGCAAATGTTTAAAGGAGTTGGGGAGTTATAAAGAAGAAAAGAAAAATGACAAAAACAGTAAATAGATAAACAGATGAAAAGAAATTCATAGAAAAGTTGAGAAAGTGAGAAAAGAAAGATGGCGGATGAGGAAGCAAACAATAAATTAAAAACGTGGCCTAAGAAATTCATTGTAAATGTGGGGGAATTAAAAAGGAGTCAAAATAAGGCGGCAGATTAGAATGTAATAAGCATGAAATTTAGCATGTTCAAGAGGAAGATGAGAAATAGAGAAAATAAATATCATGGATAGAACAATAAAAAAATATACAATGGAAGAAGAAATCTGAGGGAATATGAGGAATTAAAAAAAGAAACAGTGGGCATGGTGTGACACGCTGCAGTGTGACACGGTGCAGCGTCCTATTGCCAGAAATACGGTTTTCAAGCAGCCACCCTTTTGAACAATAGAAGCACTAAGTAAAATCATAAATATGAGGTTTAAATTTGGACATGGAAAGTACATTGGTGGGAGAATAATGGTAACATCTTTAAATTTAAGGCAAATTTATTTCAATATGGGGTAGGACCACCGTTGGCAGTAATTACAGCTTGAATTCGGTGTGAGATCAACTCATACAAAGTTTGAATTGTTTCCAGAAGAAACTATATCCATTCTTCAACAAAAACGATCTCCAATTCTTTCAATGATGATGGTGGGGGATATCGACTCCTCACTTGTGTTTACTAAAATGTTCAATATGTTGAGATTTGGGTACTGTATGTAGCCAGACAAGGTGTTCTACTACAGTAAAATATTTGCCATACCATTCAGCTACAACTTTAGCAGTATGAATGGGTGCATTATCATCCTGTAGAATGGTATTTAACAACTGATCATTTAAAATTCTTAGTCTCGACTGTTGATTTTAATAAACTTATTTTAAGAATATCTGTAAAAAAAAATTAAGTGTTACTAATATTAAATAAAACAAACATGAAATAAACAAGCTTTTAACAGTTTAATGAAATTTTCCAAATTAAGCTATTGGGGTACAAAGTTTTCCATTATTTTGTCCACCCCAACTTGTATAAGTCCAGGGAAATGTTGCATTGCTTATACGAAGGAAAAAAATGATCCTGTATACGAAAAAAAGGTAGGCCAAAAAGAAGGTGATAAAGGAAGGTAATGTAAAATATGGGGATTTGAAAATTAGTATAAATATAATTACAAGATCCGAGCGAACAAAGGAATAAACATTGAAAGTACATGAAAATCAACTGAGAGGAAGAAAAATTAGACAAAATAAAATGTACAAAGAGGTAAAGAATAATAAGGTCGAAATGAGTCTTATTATTAGAAATTCAGAAATATGGGAAAAAAACATGGTGGGGAGTAAAGAATATAAAACAGAAAAGAAAACGATAAAAACATGGAGATTAAAAAGGATGACAGGAAAGGACAAAAAATTACAGAGAAAAAAATAAGTCTTATTATGATTATTATTAGAAAAAATGAGTCTTATTATTAGAAATTAAGAAATATGGGAAAAAACATGGTGGGGAGTAAAGAATATAAAACAGAAAAGAAAACGATAAAAACATGGAGATTAAAAAGGATGACAGGAAAGGACAAAAATTTATAGAGAAAAAATGACTTATTATTATTATTATTAGAAAAAAACGAGTCTTATTAGAACTTCAGAAATAAGGGAAAATACATGGTGGGGAGTAAAGAATATAAAACAGAAAAGAAAACGATAAAAACATGGAGATTAAAAAGGATGACAGGAAAGGACAAAAATTTATAGAGAAAAAAATAAGTCTTATTATTGTTATTATTAGAAAAAAACGAGTCTTATTATTAGAACTTCAGAAATATGGGAAAAAAACATGGTGAGGAGTAAAGAATATAAAACAGAAAAGAAAACGATAAAAACATGGAGATTAAAAAGGATGACAGGAAAGGACAAAAATTTATAGAGAAAAAATAAGTCTTATTATTATTATTATTAGAAAAAAACGAGTCTTATTATTAGAACTTCAGAAATATGGGAAAAAACATGGTAGGGAGTAAAGAATATAAAACAGAAAAGAAAACGATAAAAACATGGAGATTAAAAAGGATGACAGGAAAGGACAAAAATTTATAGAGAAAAAAATAAGTCTTATTACTGTTATTATTAGAAAAAAACGAGTCTTATTATTAGAACTTCAGAAATATGGGAAAAAACATGGTGGGGAGTAAAGAATATAAAACAGAAAAGAAAACGATAAAAACATGGAGATTAAAAAGGATTACAGGAAAGGACAAAAATTTATAGAGAAAAAAATGATTTATTATTATTATTATTAGAAAAAAACGAGTCTTATTATTAGAACTTCAGAAATATGGGAAAAAACATGGTGGGGAGTAAAGAATATAAAACAGAAAAGAAAACGATAAAAACATGGAGATTAAAAAGGATGACAGGAAAGGACAAAAATTTATAGGGAAAAAAATGTCTTATTATTATTATTATTAGAAAAAAACGAGTCTTATTATTAGAACTTCAGAAATATGGGAAAAAACATGGTGGGGAGTAAAGAATATAAAACAGAAAAGAAAACGATAAAAACATGGAGATTAAAAAGGATGACAGGAAAGGACAAAAATTTATAGAGAAAAAATGTCTTATTATTATTATTATTAGAAAAAAACGAGTCTTATTATTAGAACTTCAGAAATATGGGAAAAAACATGGTGGGGAGTAAAGAATATAAAACAGAAAAGAAAACGATAAAAACATGGAGATTAAAAAGGATGACAGGAAAGGACAAAAATTTATAGAGAAAAAAATAAGTCTTATTATTGTTATTATTAGAAAAAACGAGTCTTATTATTAGAACTTCAGAAATATGGGAAAAAACATGGTGGGGAGTAAAGAATATAAAACAGAAAAGAAAACGATAAAAACATGGAGATTAAAAAGGATTACAGGAAAGGACAAAAATTTATAGAGTTAAAAATAAGTCTTATTATTATTATTATTAGAAAAAAACGAGTCTTATTATTAGAACTTCAGAAATATGGGAAAAAACATGGTAGGGAGTAAAGAATATAAAACAGAAAAGAAAACGATAAAAACATGGAGATTAAAAAGGATGACAGGAAAGGACAAAAATTTATAGAGAAAAAAATAAGTCTTATTATTGTTATTATTAGAAAAAAAACGAGTCTTATTATTAGAACTTCAGAAATATGGGAAAAACATGGTGGGGAGTAAAGAATATAAAACAGAAAAGAAAACGATAAAAACATGGAGATTAAAAAGGATGACAGGAAAGGACAAAAATTTATAGAGAAAAAAATAAGTCTTATTATTATTATTATTAGAAAAAAACGAGTCTTATTATTAGAACTTCAGAAATATGGGAAAAAACATGGTAGGGAGTAAAGAATATAAAACAGAAAAGAAAACGATAAAAACATGGAGATTAAAAAGGATGACAGGAAAGGACAAAAATTTATAGAGAAAAAAATAAGTCTTATTACTGTTATTATTAGAAAAAAACGAGTCTTATTATTAGAACTTCAGAAATATGGGAAAAAACATGGTGGGGAGTAATGAATATAAAACAGAAAAGAAAACGATAAAAACATGGAGATTAAAAAGGATGACAGGAAAGGACAAAAATTTATAGAGAAAAAAATAAGTCTTATTATTATTATTATTAGAAAAAAAACGAGTCTTATTATTAGAACTTCAGAAATATGGGAAAAAACATGGTAGGGAGTAAAGAATATAAAACAGAAAAGAAAACGATAAAAACATGGAGATTAAAAAGGATGACAGCAAAGGACAAAAATTTACAGAGAAAAAAATAAGTCTTATTATTGTTATTATTAGAAAAAAACGAGTCTTATTATTGGAATTTCAGAAATATGGGAAAAAACATGGTGGCGAGTAAAGAATATAAAACAGAAAAGAAAACGATAAAAACATGGAGATGAAAAAGGATGACAGGAAAGGACAAAAATTTATAGAGAAAAAAATGTCTTATTATTATTATTATTAGAAAAAAACGAGTCTTATTATTAGAACTTCAGAAATATGGGAAAAAACATGGTGGTGAGTAAAGAATATAAAACAGAAAAGAAAACGATAAAAACATGGAGATTAAAAAGGATGACAGGAAAGGACAAAAATTTATAGAGAAAAAAATAAGTCTTATTTTTGTTATTATTAGAAAAAAAGAGTCTTATTATTAGAACTTCAGAAATATGGGAAAAAAACATGGTGGGGAGTAAAGAATATAAAACAGAAAAGAAAACGATAAAAACATGGAGATTAAAAAGGATGACAGGAAAGGACAAAAATTTATAGGGAAAAAAATGTCTTATTATTATTATTATTAGAAAAAAACGAGTCTTATTATTAGAACTTCAGAAATATGGGAAAAAACATGGTGGGGAGTAAAGAATATAAAACAGAAAAGAAAACGATAAAAACATGGAGATTAAAAAGGATGACAGGAAAGGACAAAAATTTATAGAGAAAAAAATGTCTTATTATTATTATTATTAGAAAAAAACGAGTCTTATTATTAGAACTTCAGAAATATGGGAAAAAACATGGTGGGGAGTAAAGAATATAAAACAGAAAAGAAAACGATAAAAACATGGAGATTAAAAAGGATGACAGGAAAGGACAAAAATTTATAGAGAAAAAAATAAGTCTTATTATTGTTATTATTAGAAAAAAACGAGTCTTATTATTAGAACTTCAGAAATATGGGAAAAAGCATGGCGGGGAGTAAAGAATATAAAACAGAAAAGAAAACGATAAAAACATGGAGATTAAAAAGGATTACAGGAAAGGACAAAAATTTATAGAGAAAAAAATAAGTCTTCTTCTTATTATTATTAGAAAAAAACGAGTCTTATTATTAGAACTTCAGAAATATGGGAAAAAACATGGTAGGGAGTAAAGAATATAAAACAGAAAAAAAAACGATATAAACATTGAGATTAAAAAGGATGACAGGAAAGGACAAAAATTTATAGGGAAAAAAATAAGTCTTATTATTGTTATTATTAGAAAAAAACGAGTCTTATTATTAGAACTTCAGAAATATGGGAAAAACATGGTGGGGAGTAAAGAATATAAAACAGAAAAGAAAACGATAAAAACATGGAGATTAAAAAGGATGACAGGAAAGGACAAAAATTTATAGAGAAAAAAATAAGTCTTATCATTATTATTATTGGAAAAAAATGAGTCCTTTTTTTTAGAACTTCAGAAATATGGGAAAAAACCATGGTGGTGAGTAAAGAATATCAAACAGAAAAGAAATCGATAAAAACATGGAGATTAAAAAGGATGACAGGAAAGGACAAAAATTTATAGAGAAAAAAATAAGTCTTATTATTTTTATTATTAGAAAAAAATGAATCTTATTATTAGAACTTCAGAAATATGGGAAAAAACATGGTGGGGAGTAAAGAATATAAAACAGAAAAGCAAACGATAAAAACATGGAGATTAAAAAGGATGACTGGAAAGGACAAAAATTTACAGAGAAAAAAATAAGTCTTATTATTATTGTTATTAGAAAAAAATGGGTCTTATTATTAGAACTCCAGAAATATGGGAAAAACATGGTTGGGAGTAAAGAATATAAAACAGAAAAGAAAACGATAAAAACATGGAAATTAAAAAGGATGACTGGAAAGGACAACAAATTATAGCGAAAAAAATAAGTCTTATTATTATTATTATTAGAAAAAAATGAGTCTTCTTATTAGAACTTCAGTAATATGGGAAAAACATGGCGGGGAGTAAAGAATATGAAACAGAAAAGAAAACGATAAAAACATGGAGAATAAAAAGGATGACTGGAAAGGACAAAAAATTATACAAAAAAAATAAGTCTTATTATTATTATTATTATTAGAAAAAAATGAGTCTTATTATTAGAACTTCAGAAATATGGGAAAAAACATGGTGGGGAGTAAAGAATATAAAACAGAAAAGAAAACGATAAAAACATGGAGATTAAAAAGGATTACAGGAAAGGACAAAAATTTATAGAGTTAAAAATAAGTCTTATTATTATTATTATTAGAAAAAAACGAGTCTTATTATTAGAACTTCAGAAATATGGGAAAAAACATGGTAGGGAGTAAAGAATATAAAACAGAAAAGAAAACGATAAAAACATGGAGATTAAAAAGGATGACAGGAAAGGACAAAAATTTATAGAGAAAAAAATAAGTCTTATTATTGTTATTATTAGAAAAAAAACGAGTCTTATTATTAGAACTTCAGAAATATGGGAAAAACATGGTGGGGAGTAAAGAATATAAAACAGAAAAGAAAACGATAAAAACATGGAGATTAAAAAGGATGACAGGAAAGGACAAAAATTTATAGAGAAAAAAATAAGTCTTATTATTATTATTATTAGAAAAAAACGAGTCTTATTATTAGAACTTCAGAAATATGGGAAAAAACATGGTAGGGAGTAAAGAATATAAAACAGAAAAGAAAACGATAAAAACATGGAGATTAAAAAGGATGACAGGAAAGGACAAAAATTTATAGAGAAAAAAATAAGTCTTATTACTGTTATTATTAGAAAAAAACGAGTCTTATTATTAGAACTTCAGAAATATGGGAAAAAACATGGTGGGGAGTAAAGAATATAAAACAGAAAAGAAAACGATAAAAACATGGAGATTAAAAAGGATGACTGGAAAGGACAAAAATTTATAGAGAAAAAAATAAGTCTTATTATTATTATTATTAGAAAAAAACGAGTCTTATTATTAGAACTTCAGAAATATGGGAAAAAACATGGTAGGGAGTAAAGAATATAAAACAGAAAAGAAAACGATAAAAACATGGAGATTAAAAAGGATGACAGCAAAGGACAAAAATTTACAGAGAAAAAAATAAGTCTTATTATTGTTATTATTAGAAAAAAACGAGTCTTATTATTGGAATTTCAGAAATATGGGAAAAAACATGGTGGGGAGTAAAGAATAGAAAACAGAAAAGAAAACGATAAAAACATGGAGATGAAAAAGGATGACAGGAAAGGACAAAAATTTATAGAGAAAAAAATGTCTTATTATTATTATTATTAGAAAAAAACGAGTCTTATTATTAGAACTTCAGAAATATGGGAAAAAACATGGTGGTGAGTAAAGAATATAAAACAGAAAAAAAACGATAAAAACATGGAGATTAAAAAGGATGACAGGAAAGGACAAAAATTTATAGAGAAAAAAATAAGTCTTATTTTTGTTATTATTAGAAAAAAAAGAGTCTTATTATTAGAACTTCAGAAATATGGGAAAAAAACATGGTGGGGAGTAAAGAATATAAAACAGAAAAGAAAACGATAAAAACATGGAGATTAAAAAGGATGACAGGAAAGGACAAAAATTTATAGGGAAAAAAATGTCTTATTATTATTATTATTAGAAAAAAACGAGTCTTATTATTAGAACTTCAGAAATATGGGAAAAAACATGGTGGGGAGTAAAGAATATAAAACAGAAAAGAAAACGATAAAAACATGGAGATTAAAAAGGATGACAGGAAAGGACAAAAATTTATAGAGAAAAAATGTCTTATTATTATTATTATTAGAAAAAAACGAGTCTTATTATTAGAACTTCAGAAATATGGGAAAAAACATGGTGGGGAGTAAAGAATATAAAACAGAAAAGAAAACGATAAAAACATGGAGATTAAAAAGGATGACAGGAAAGGACAAAAATTTATAGAGAAAAAAATAAGTCTTATTATTGTTATTATTAGAAAAAAACGAGTCTTATTATTAGAACTTCAGAAATATGGGAAAAAGCATGGCGGGGAGTAAAGAATATAAAACAGAAAAGAAAACGATAAAAACATGGAGATTAAAAAGGATTACAGGAAAGGACAAAAATTTATAGAGAAAAAAATAAGTCTTCTTCTTATTATTATTAGAAAAAAACGAGTCTTATTATTAGAACTTCAGAAATATGGGAAAAAACATGGTAGGGAGTAAAGAATATAAAACAGAAAAAAAAACGATAAAAACATTGAGATTAAAAAGGATGACAGGAAAGGACAAAAATTTATAGGGAAAAAAATAAGTCTTATTATTGTTATTATTAGAAAAAAACGAGTCTTATTATTAGAACTTCAGAAATATGGGAAAAACATGGTGGGGAGTAAAGAATATAAAACAGAAAAGAAAACGATTAAAACATGGAGATTAAAAAGGATGACAGGAAAGGACAAAAATTTATAGAGAAAAAAATAAGTCTTATCATTATTATTATTGGAAAAAAATGAGTCCTTTTTTTAGAACTTCAGAAATATGGGAAAAAACATGGTGGTGAGTAAAGAATATCAAACAGAAAAGAAATCGATAAAAACATGGAGATTAAAAAGGATGACAGGAAAGGACAAAAATTTATAGAGAAAAAAATAAGTCTTATTATTTTTATTATTAGAAAAAAATGAATCTTATTATTAGAACTTCAGAAATATGGGAAAAAACATGGTGGGGAGTAAAGAATATAAAACAGAAAAGCAAACGATAAAAACATGGAGATTAAAAAGGATGACTGGAAAGGACAAAAATTTATAGAGAAAAAAATAAGTCTTATTATTATTGTTATTAGAAAAAAATGGGTCTTATTATTAGAACTCCAGAAATATGGGAAAAACATGGTTGGGAGTAAAGAATATAAAACAGAAAAGAAAACGATAAAAACATGGAAATTAAAAAGGATGACTGGAAAGGACAACAAATTATAGCGAAAAAAATAAGTCTTATTATTATTATTATTAGAAAAAAATGAGTCTTCTTATTAGAACTTCAGTAATATGGGAAAAACATGGCGGGGAGTAAAGAATATGAAACAGAACAGAAAACGATAAAAACATGGAGAATAAAAAGGATGACTGGAAAGGACAAAAAATTATACAAAAAAAATAAGTCTTATTATTATTATTATTATTAGAAAAAAATGAGTCTTATTATTAGAACTTCAGAAATATGGGAAAAAACATGGTGGGGAGTAAAGAATATAAAACAGAAAAGAAAACGATAAAAACATGGAGATAAAAAAGGATGACTGGAAAGGACAAAAAATTATAGAGAAAAAAATAAGTCTTATTATTATTATTATTAGAAAAAAATGAGTCTTATTATTAGAACTTCAGAAATATGGGAAAAAACATGGTGGGGAGTAAAGAATATAAAACAGAAAAGCAAACGATAAAAACATGTAGATTAAAAAGGATGACAGGAAAGGACAAAATATTATAGAGAAAAAAATAAGTCTTATTATAATTATTATTAGAAAATAATGAGTTTTATTATTAGAACTTCAGAAATATGGGAAAAACATGGTGTGGAGTAAAGAATATAAAACAGAAAAGAAAACGATAAAAACATGGAAATTAAAAAGGATGACTGGAAAGGACAAAAAATGATAGAGAAAAAAATAAGTCTTATTATTTTTATTATTAGAAAAAAATGAGTCTTATTATTAGAACTTCAGAAATATGAGAAAAAACATGGTGGTGAGGAAAGAATATAAAACAGAAAAGGAAAACGATAAAAACATGGAGATTAAAAAGGATGACAGGAAAGGACAAAAATTTATAGAGAAAAAAATAAGTCTTATTTTTGTTATTATTAGAAAAAAACGAGTCTTATTATTAGAACTTCGGAAATATGGGATAAAAATGGTGGGGAGAAAAGAATATAAAACAGAAAAGAAAAGGATAAAAACATGGAGATTGAAAAGGATGACAGGAAAGGACAAAAATTTATAGAGAAAAAAATAAGTCTTATTATTGTTATTATTAGAAAAAAGCGAGTCTTATTATTAGAACTTCAGAAATATGGGAAAAAACATGGTGGGGAGTAAAGAATATAAAACAGAAAAGAAAACGATAAAAACATGGAGATTAAAAAGGATGACAGGAAAGGACAAAAATTTATAGAGAAAAAAATAAGTCTTATTATTGTTATTATTAGAAAAAAGCGAGTCTTAGTATTAGAACTTCAGAAATATGGGAAAAAACATGGTGGGGAGTAAAGAATATAAAACAGAAAAGAAAACGATAAAAACATGGAGATTAAAAAGGATTACAGGAAAGGACAAAAATTTATAGAGAAAAAAATAAGTCTTCTTCTTATTATTATTAGAAAAAAACGAGTCTTATTATTAGAACTTCAGAAATATGGGAAAAAACATGGTAGGGAGTAATGAATATAAAACAGAAAAAAAACGATAAAAACATTGAGATTAAAAAGGATGACAGGAAAGGACAAAAATTTATAGGGAAAAAAATAAGTCTTATTATTGTTATTATTAGAAAAAAACGAGTCTTATTATTAGAACTTCAGAAATATGGGAAAAACATGGTGGGGAGTAAAGAATATAAAACAGAAAAGAAAACGATAAAAACATGGAGATTAAAAAGGATGACAGGAAAGGACAAAAATTTATAGAGAAAAAAATAAGTCTTATCATTATTATTATTGGAAAAAAATGAGTCCTTTTTTTAGAACTTCAGAAATATGGGAAAAAACATGGTGGTGAGTAAAGAATATCAAACAGAAAAGAAATCGATAAAAACATGGAGATTAAAAAGGATGACAGGAAAGGACAAAAATTTATAGAGAAAAAAATAAGTCTTATTATTTTTATTATTAGAAAAAAATGAATCTTATTATTAGAACTTCAGAAATATGGGAAAAAACATGGTGGGGAGTAAAGAATATAAAACAGAAAAGCAAACGATAAAAACATGGAGATTAAAAAGGATGACTGGAAAGGACAAAAATTTATAGAGAAAAAAATAAGTCTTATTATTATTGTTATTAGAAAAAAATGGGTCTTATTATTAGAACTCCAGAAATATGGGAAAAACATGGTTGGGAGTAAAGAATATAAAACAGAAAAGAAAACGATAAAAACATGGAAATTAAAAAGGATGACTGGAAAGGACAACAAATTATAGCGAAAAAAATAAGTCTTATTATTATTATTATTAGAAAAAAATGAGTCTTCTTATTAGAACTTCAGTAATATGGGAAAAACATGGCGGGGAGTAAAGAATATGAAACAGAAAAGAAAACGATAAAAACATGGAGAATAAAAAGGATGACTGGAAAGGACAAAAAATTATACAAAAAAAATAAGTCTTATTATTATTATTATTATTAGAAAAAAATGAGTCTTATTATTAGAACTTCAGAAATATGGGAAAAAACATGGTGGGGAGTAAAGAATATAAAACAGAAAAGAAAACGATAAAAACATGGAGATAAAAAAGGATGACTGGAAAGGACAAAAAATTATAGAGAAAAAAATAAGTCTTATTATTATTATTATTAGAAAAAAATGAGTCTTATTATTAGAACTTCAGAAATATGGGAAAAAACATGGTGGGGAGTAAAGAATATAAAACAGAAAAGCAAACGATAAAAACATGTAGATTAAAAAGGATGACAGGAAAGGACAAAATATTATAGAGAAAAAAATAAGTCTTATTATAATTATTATTAGAAAATAATGAGTTTTATTATTAGAACTTCAGAAATATGGGAAAAACATGGTGTGGAGTAAAGAATATAAAACAGAAAAGAAAACGATAAAAACATGGAAATTAAAAAGGATGACTGGAAAGGACAAAAAATTATAGAGAAAAAAATAAGTCTTATTATTTTTATTATTAGAAAAAAATGAGTCTTATTATTAGAACTTCAGAAATATGAGAAAAAACATGGTGGTGAGTAAAGAATATAAAACAGAAAAGAAAACGATAAAAACATGGAGATTAAAAAGGATGACAGGAAAGGACAAAAATTTATAGAGAAAAAAATAAGTCTTATTTTTGTTATTATTAGAAAAAAACGAGTCTTATTATTAGAACTTCGGAAATATGGGAAAAAAATGGTGGGGAGAAAAGAATATAAAACAGAAAAGAAAAGGATAAAAACATAGAGATTGAAAAGGATGACAGGAAAGGACAAAAATTTATAGAGAAAAAAATAAGTCTTATTATTGTTATTATTAGAAAAAAGCGAGTCTTATTATTAGAACTTCAGAAATATGGGAAAAAACATGGTGGGGAGTAAAGAATATAAAACAGAAAAGAAAACGATAAAAACATGGAGATTAAAAAGGATGACAGGAAAGGACAAAAATTTATAGAGAAAAAAATAAGTCTTATTATTGTTATTATTAGAAAAAAGCGAGTCTTAGTATTAGAACTTCAGAAATATGGGAAAAAACATGGTGGGGAGTAAAGAATATAAAACAGAAAAGAAAACGATAAAAACATGGAGATTAAAAAGGATGACAGGAAAGGACAAAAATTTATAGAGAAAAAAATAAGTCTTATTATTATTATTATTGGAAAAAAATGAGTCCTTTTTTTAGAACTTCAGAAATATGGGAAAAAACATGGTGGGGAGTAAAGAATATCAAACAGAAAAGAAATCGATAAAAACATGGAGATTAAAAAGGATGACAGGAAAGGACAAAAATTTATAGAGAAAAAATAAGTCTTATTATTATTATTATTAGAAAAAAATGAGTCTTATTATTAGAACTTCAGAAATATAGGAAAAAAACATGGTGGGGTGTAAATAATATAAAACAGAAAAGAAAACGATAAAAACATGGAGATTAAAAAGGATGACTTGAAAGGACAAAAATTTATAGAGAAAAAAATAAGTCTTATTATTATTATTAGAAAAAAATGAGTCTTATTATTAGAACTTCAGAAATATGGGAAAAAACATGGTGGGGAGTAAAGAATATAAAACAGAAAACAAACGATAAAAAAATGTAGATTAAAAAGGATGACAGGAAAGGACAAAAAATTATAGAGAAAAAAATAAGTCTTATTATAATTATTATTAGAAAATAATGAGTTTTATTATTAGAACTTCAGAAATATGGGAAAAACATAGTGGGGAGGAAAGAATATAAAACAGAAAAGAAAACGATAAAAACATGGAAATTTAAAAGGATGACTGGAAAGGACAAAAAATTATACAGAAAAAAATAAGTCTTATTATTATTATTATTATTATTAGAAAAAAATGCGTCTTATTATTAGAACTTCAGAAATATGGGAAAAAACATGGTGGGGAGTAAAGAATATAAAACAGAAAATAAAAACGATAAAAACATGGAGATAAAAAAGGATGACTGGAAAGGACAAAAAATTATAGAGAAAAAAATAAGTCTTATTATTATTATTATTACAAAAAAATGAGTCTTATTATTAGAACTTCAGAAATATGGGAAAAAACATGGTGGGGAGTAAAGAATATAAAACAGAAAATAAAACGATAAAAACATGGAGATTAAAAAGGATGACTGGAAAGGACAAAAAATTATGGAGAAAAAAATAAGTCTTATTATTATTATTATTAGAAAAAAATGAGTCTTATTATTAGAACTTCAGAAATATGGGAAAAAACATGGTGGGGAGTAAAGAATATAAACCAGAAAAGCAAACGATAAAAACATGTAGATTAAAAAGTATGACAGGAAAGGACAAAAAATTATAGAGAAAAAAATAAGTCTTAGTATAATTATTATTAGAAAATAATGAGTTTTATTATTAGAACTTCAGAAATATGGGAAAAACATGGTGGGGAGTAAAGAATATAAAACAGAAAAGAAAACGATAAAAACATGGAAATAAAAAGGATGACTGGAAAGGACAAAAAATGATTGAGAAAAAAGTAAGTCATATTATTTTTATTATTAGAAAAAATGAGTCTTATTATTACAACTTCAGAAATATGGGAAAAACATGGTGGGGAGTAAAGAATATAAAACAGAAAAGAAAACAATAAAAACATGGAGAGTAAAAAGGATGACAGGAAAGGACAAAAAATTATAGAGAAAAAAATAAGTCTTATTATTATTATTATTAGAAAATAATGAGTCTTATTATTAGAACTTCAGAAATATGGGAAAAACATGCTGGAGAGTAAAGAATATAAAACAGAAAAGACAACGATAAAAACATGGAAATTAAAAAGGATGACTGGAAAGGACAAAAAATTATACAGAAAAAAATAAGTCTTATTATTATTATTATTATTATTAGAAAAAAATGCGTCTTATTATTAGAACTTCAGAAATATGGGAAAAAACATGGTGGGGAGTAAAGAATATAAAACAGAAAAGAAAACGATAAAAACATGGAGATAAAAAAGGATGACTGGAAAGGACAAAAAATTATAGAGAAAAAAATAAGTCTTATTATTATTATTATTACAAAAAAATGAGTCTTATTATTAGAACTTCAGAAATATGGGAAAAAACATGGTGGGGAGTAAAGAATATAAAACAGAAAATAAAACGATAAAAACATGGAGATTAAAAAGGATGACTGGAAAGGACAAAAAATTATGGAGAAAAAAATAAGTCTTATTATTATTATTATTAGAAAAAAATGAGTCTTATTATTAGAACTTCAGAAATATGGGAAAAAACATGGTGGGGAGCAAAGAATATAAACCAGAAAAGCAAACGATAAAAACATGTAGTTTAAAAAGTATGACAGGAAAGGACAAAAAATTATAGAGAAAAAAATAAGTCTTAGTATAATTATTATTAGAAAATAATGAGTTTTATTATTAGAACTTCAGAAATATGGGAAAAACATGGTGGGGAGTAAAGAATATAAAACAGAAAAGAAAACGATAAAAACATGGAAATAAAAAGGATGACTGGAAAGGACAAAAAATGATTGAGAAAAAAGTAAGTCATATTATTTTTATTATTAGAAAAAATGAGTCTTATTATTACAACTTCAGAAATATGGGAAAAACATGGTGGGGAGTAAAGAATATAAAACAGAAAAGAAAACAATAAAAACATGGAGAGTAAAAAGGATGACAGGAAAGGACAAAAAATTATAGAGAAAAAAATAAGTCTTATTATTATTATTATTAGAAAATAATGAGTCTTATTATTAGAACTTCAGAAATATGGGAAAAACATGCTGGAGAGTAAAGAATATAAAACAGAAAAGACAACGATAAAAACATGGAAATTAAAAAGGATGACTGGAAAGGACAAAAAATTATAGAGAAAAAAATAAGTCTTATTATTATTATTATTAGAAAAAAATGAGTCTTAGTATTAGAACTTCAGAAATATGGGAAAAAACATGGTGGGGAGTAAAGAATATAAAACAGTAAAGAAAACGATAAAAACATGTAGATTAAAAAGGATGACAGCAAAGGACAAAAATTTATAGAGAAAAAATGAGTCTTATTTTTATTATTATTAGAAAAAATGAGTCTTATTATTAGAACTTCAGAAATATGGGAAAGAAACATGGTGGGGTGTAAAAAATATAAAACAGAAAAGAAAACGATAAAAACATGGAGATTAAAAAGGTTGACAGCAAAGGACAAAAATTTATAGAGAAAAAAATAAGTCTCATTATTATTATTATTAGAAAAAAATGAGTCTTAGTATTAGAAATTCAGAAATATGGGAAAAAACATGTTGGAGAGTAAAGAATATAAAACACAAATGAAAACGATAAAAACATGGAGATTAAAAAGGATGACAGCAAAGGACAAAAATTATAGAGAAAAAAATAATTCTTATTATTATTATTATTAGAAAAAAAATGAGTCTTAGTATTAGAACTTCAGAAATATGGGAAAAAACTTGGTGGGGAGTAAAGAATATAAAACAGTAAAGAAAACGATAAAAACATGGAGATTAAAAAGGATGACAGCAAAGGACAAAAATTTATAGAGAAAAAAATAAGTCTTATTATTATTATTATTAGAAAAAATGAGTCTTGTTATTAGAACTTCAGAAATATGGGAAAGAAACATGGTGGGGAGTAAAGAATATAAAACAGAAAAGAAAACGATAAAAACATGGAGATTAAAAACGATGACAGGAAAGGACAAAAATTTATAGAGAAAAAAATAAGTCTTATTATTATTATTATTAGAAAAAGTAAGACTTGTTATTAGAACTTCAGAAATATGGGAAAAAACATGGTGGGGAGTAAAGAATATAAAACAGAAAAGAAAACGATAAAAACATGGAGTTTAAAAAAGATGACAGCAAAGGACAAAAATTTATAGAGAAAAAAATGAGTCTTATTATTATTATTATGATTAGAAAAAAATGAGTCTTAGTATTAGAACTTCAGAAAGATGGGAAAAAACATGGTGGGGAGTAAAGCATATAAAACAGAAAAGAAAACGATAAAAACATGGAGATTAAAGAGGATGACAGCAAAGGACAAAAATTTATAGAGAAAAAAATAAGTCTTATTATTATTATTATTAGAAAAAGTGAGTCTTGTTATTAGAACTTCAGAAATATGGGAAAGAAACATGGTGGGGTGTAAAGAATATGAAATAGAAAAGAAAACGATAAAAACATGGAGATTAAAAAGGTTGACAGCAAAGGAGAAAAAATTATAGAGAAAAAAATAAGTCTCATTATTATTATTTTTAGAAAAAATGAGTCTTAGTATTAGAAATTCAGAAATATGGGAAAAACATGGTGGGGAGTAAAGAATATAAAACAGAAAAGAAAACGATAAAAACATGGAGATTAAAAAGGATGACAGCAAAGGACAAAAATTAGAGAGAAAAAAATAAGTCTTATTATTATTATTATTAGAAAAAAATTGAGTCTTAGTATTAGAAATTCAGAAATATGGGAAAAAACATGGTGGGGAGCAAAGAATATAAAACAGTAAAGAAAACGATAAAAACATGTAGATTAAAAAGGATGACAGCAAAGGACAAAAATTTATAGAGAAAAAAATATGTCTTATTTTTATTATTATTGGAAAAAAATGAGTCTTATTATTAGAACTTCAGAAATATGGGAAAGAAACATGGTGGGGTGTAAAAAATATAAAACAGAAAAGAAAACGATAAAAACATGGAGATTAAAAAGGTTGACAGCAAAGGACAAAAATTTAAATAAGTCTCATTATTATTATTATTAGAAAAAATGAGTCTTAGTATTAGAAATTCAGTAAATATGGGAAAAAACATGGTGGGGAGTAAAGAATATAAAACACAAATTAAAACGATAAAAACATGGAGATTAAAAAGGATGACAGTAAAGGACAAAAATTATAGAGAAAAAAATAAGTCTTATTATTATTATTATTAGAAAAAAATGAGTCTTAGTATTAGAACTTCAGAAATATGGGAAAAAACATGGTGGGGAGTAAAGAATATAAGACAGTAAAGAAAACGATAAAAACATGGAGATTAAAAAGGATGACAGCAAAGGACAAAAATTTATAGAGAAAAAAATAAGTATTATTATTTTTATTATTAGAAAAAAATGAGTCTTATTATTAGAACTTCAGAAATATGGGAAAAACATGGGGCGGAGTAAAGAATATAGAACAGAAAAGAAAACGATAAAAACATGGAGATTAAAAAGGATGACAGCAAAGGACAAAAATTTAGAGAGAAAAAAATAAGTCTTATAATTATTATTATTAGAAAAAATGAGTCTTGTTATTAGAACTTCAGAAATATGGGAAAGAAACATGGTGGGGAGTAAAGAATATAAAACAGAAAAGAAAACGATAAAAACATGGAGATTAAAAACGATGACAGGAAAGGACAAAAATTTATAGAGAAAAAAATAAGTCTTATTATTATTATTATTAGAAAAAGTAAGACTTGTTATTAGTACTTCAGAAATATGGGAAAGAAACATGGTGGGGAGTAAAGAATATAAAACAGAAAAGAAAAAGTTAAAAACATGGAGATTCAAAAAGATGACAGGAAAGGACAAAAATTTATAGAGAAAAAAATGTGTCTTATTATTATTATTATTATTAGAAAAAAATGAGTCTTAGTATTAGAACTTCAGAAAGATGGGAAAAAACATGGTGGGGAGTAAAAAATATAAAACAGAAAAGAAAACGATAAAAACATGGAGATTAAAAAGGATGACAGCAAAGGACAAAAATTTATAGAGAAAAAAATAAGTCTTATTATTATTATTATTAGAAAAAAATGAGTCTTATTATTAGAACTTCAGAAATATGGGAAAGAAACATGGTGGGGAGTAAAGATTATAAAACAGAAAAGAAAACGATAAAAACATGGAGATTAAAAAGGATGACAGCAAAGGACAAAAATTTATAGAGAAAAAAATAAGTCTTATTATTATTATTATTAGAAAAAAATGAGTCTTATTATTAGAACTTCAGAAATATGGGAAAGAAACATGGTGGGGAGTAAAGAATATAAAACAGAAAAGAAAACGATAAAAACATGGAGATTAAAAAGGTTGACAGCAAAGGACAAAAATTTATAGAGAAAAAAATAACTCTCATTATTATTATTATTAGAAAAAATGAGTCTTAGTATTAGAAATTAAGAAATATGAAAAATAAACCTGGTGGGGAGTAAAGAATATAAAACAGAAAAGAAAACTATAAAAACATGGAGATTAAAAAGGTTGACAGCAAAGGACAAAAATTTAAAGAGAAAAAAATAAGTCTCATTATTATTATTATTAGAAAAAATGAGTCTTAATATTAGCAATTCAGAAATATGGGAAAAAACATGGTGGGGAGTAAAGAATATAAAACAGAAAAGAAAACGATAAAAACATGGAGATTAAAAAGGATGACAGCAAAGGACAAAAATTTATAGAGAAAAAAATAAGTCTTATTATTATTATTATTAGAAAAAATGAGTCTTGTTATTAGAACTTCAGAAATATGGGAAAGAATCATGGTGGGGAGTGAAGAATATAAAACAGAAAAGAAAACGATAAAAACATGGAGATTAAAAAGGTTGACAGCAAAGGACAAAAATTTATAGAGAAAAAAATAAGTCTTATTATTATTATTATTAGAAAAAGTGAGTCTTGTTATTATTAGAACTTCAGAAATATGGGAAAGAAACATGGTGGGGAGTAAAGAATATAAAACAGAAAAGAAAACGATA
>JBBBDQ010002639.1:0-20000 GCA_037127315.1 Ascarosepion bandense
TGTTTCAAAACTAACATCGAGTAAATGACCTTTGACCAACACCATGTGTGCCTCTGCTCGAGTTTATTGTTACCACGTAACCTCATTTAATTTAATTTAATTTCAAACATACTATGTTTGAACACAGAAAAAAATGGTCATTATTTGCCGTACATATCATTCATAGTCTGACCGAGAAATGTTCAATAGAAATTTAAGAAAATTACCCTGATTCCAACGTTAATCCGCATGCAATTTACTTGTGGAGGATATTGATTTAGTCTAAAAAAAAAAATGGACCCGTAACTCGTAGTTCCCTAGTTTGTACAATGCTTTCCATTCCCTGAACTACTTCCTCTGGATTCGAAACCAAGCATATCTGATTTGTCGACATCTCTCTGTTTAACGTAGAGACATTTGAGTTTGAACTCTCGTTGACCCCGGATAACGGATAACTCAATTTCCTTTCCCGAAGCACTGTTGCTTCTTTTACACTTAAAAATCCGCTTCCTGGCTACTATTCCCAGGATTATTATTACGCTGACCACGCCAGCAATAACTCCTATCGTCAACTTCTTCGGGAGTTCCTCATACCCTTCACTAAATCTCTCCATATTTACTAGTTTTCAGAAATTAATATATCTTCAAAAGATATTTCACAAGTCACATAAATGAAAATCCACAGAGGATGTTAAATTGATGGGAACCTGCACAAAAGCATCTCTCACAAACATAGAAATGTAAATCATTTTTGTAGTGTACAGTCATCGAAAAGAAATCCCCCCCCAAAAAAACCTAACACTGCACAACCCACTTCATTTAATTTAATTTAATTTTCCCAAATCTCCCCAATAATCCGATTCCACCACATTGATACAAAATATCTTTTCAATATCTGACTCATATCGCGAAACACTGAGACGCGGGTGAATGTTTTAAGAATATATATAATCGGTGTATTCGCAAAGAAATAACCAAACAATGCAGTTGTCTTCAAGCAACGATGTTGAGATATATTTATAATTGGCGATTTTGTTGGCTGTTGTTAACTGCATAATTAAAATTACACTTTAAAACTCTCGATAACATTTAAGTCATTTCTATGCTGTAGAAATGTCACGCAAAACACAAACATTTTTAAATTTTGACAATTATCTGTGTAAAGATTACAAATTAACGTTTACGAACAAATTTCGTTGACGAGATCAAAATTAAAGAACCCTTTCGTTTCTCTGATTTTCCTATTGTGGTAGCATTCAGCAACATTTATAATTTGTCAATGTTTACCAATTTTGATTTAGTTCATGCAATACAAGGCCAAATGGAGAAAATGAAGAGGGTCATTTTACGCTAATACTCCAATTGGGGAAAGTTTGTGTACGTAGAACATCGATTGTTTTTTTCTTTTTTCTTTAATTCGGCTCGAGTACTGGTCAGAAAAAACTCAACTATTTCAACCATACAACTGACCTTCATAATCATATTGAGAATAGTTGTTCGTCAATATTTCTATCGGGTTGTCTGAAAAGTTCATGCCGCTTTTTAAGTAAAATTAAGACACAACCCAAAATTATTTCATTAAATATTTATTCTACGAAATATTAACTATTTTCTCACTTCACATATATGGTAAAACATTAAAAAAAAAATAAACCACCAACTCAGATGCCCTAACACCTACAGACAGGCAAATATTTCAACTTTCTTCCTCTCGCCAACTTCAACACCCCACTGTCAATTTTAACACTTTCTTCCTCATTTTAACACCTTCTTCCTCATCAACCCCAAACCTAATGCGCTACTCCCTACATGTAGTCTGTTTCACCACCTCCGTTCTACCGGAATAATCCATATTTCTCATTTCTACGGTCAGATCGGCAACAATATGCTGTCCCATTTTTTTTTTCAACCAGACCTACTATAAACACGAGCAGAGAACACACACACTATTAAATCAAAGTGACACTTTACCTTGCGATGTCCAGTCGCGCGGCTGCTAAATTTTCGTCTTCGTTTTTTTTCTGGTGGCAGTTTTAATTCCGGAAATTTCAAGTCTGTTGAATTTTCAATTGTTGTCGCGGTAAACCAGTTATGTACGCATCAATGTTTTGTTGTTTCAAAACCAAGTCACTAGCACCAAATGATGTTTGTTATATACTCAATAACAAACAAGCATGTATATATAAAAATATATTAATATTTTTATTAATGAACGCTGGACCGTGTCGCCTAGTGGACAGAGAGTTGAGGGAGCGCTTCCAGGGGCTGACGTGGGGTTCGACGTGAGCTGGCCTCTCTCTGCTTACTCGTCTAGCCTCTTCTTCGACTTCTCGAGATTTCTGGTCTTGTCTGGCTCTCTGCCTAGACTGCCTGTCGAGCCTGACTCCTGTCGAGGCTGACTGGGACTCGACTTCTCTTCTACTCTCGACTTCTGGAGACTCGTCTGTGACTTCTTGTTTCGAGGCCTTTATATATCTTCCAAGTTTTGCCTCGATTCGCGACGCCTACTCGACGCCTACGTAATTTCTCAGAGTCACTTCCGCATCTGTCGGAAATAGGGTCAAACAAACATCCGTTCCTTTCAATGACCGGAAACACCCACGCTTCATCGCCTTCTTCGGGTGGGGCCAGATTATTATATTACATAAGAACGTAAGAGAAGGCAAGAGAAAAATAAGAAGGTGAGAGAAGGTAAGAGGAAAATAAGAAGGTGAGAGAAGGTAAGAGAAAAATAAGAAGGTAAGAGAAGATAAGAGGAAAATAAGAAGGTGAAAGAAGGTAAGAGAAAAATAAGAAGGTGAGAGAAGGCAAGAGAAAAATAAGAAGGTAAGAGAAGGTAAGAAAAAAATAAGAAGGTGAGAGAAGGTAAGAGGAAAATAAGAAGGTGAGAGAAGGCAAGAGAAAAATAAGAAGGTAAGAGAAGGCAAGAGAAAAATAAGAAGGTGAGAGAAGGTAAGAGAAAAATAAGAAGGTGAGAGAAGGTAAGAGAAAAATTAGAAGGTGAGAGAAGGCAAGAGAAAAATAAGAAGGTAAGAGAAGGTAAAAGAAAAATAAGAAGGTGAGAGAAGGTAAGAGGAAAATAAGATGGTGAGAGAAGGTAAGAGAAAAAAAAGAAGGTAAGAGAAGGTAAGAGAAAAATAAGAAGGTAATAGAAGGTAAGAGAAAAATAAGAAAGTAAGACAAGGTAAGAGAAAAATAAGAAGGAGAGAGAAGGCAAGATAAAAATAAGAAGGTAAGACAAGGTAAGAGGAAAATAAGAAGGTAAGACAAGGTAAGAGAAAAATAAGAAGGTAATAGAAGGTAAGAGAAAAATAAGAAGGTGAGAGAAGGTAAGAGAAAAATAAGAAGGTGAGAGAAGGTAAGAGAAAAATAAGAAGGTGAGAGAAGGTAAGAGAAAAATGAGAAGGTAAGACAAGGTAAGAGAAAAATAAGAAGGTGAGAGAAGGCAAGAGAAAAATAAGAAGGTAAGAGAAGGTAAGAGAAAAATAAGAAGGTAAGAGAAGGTAAGAGAAAAATAAGAAGGTAAGACAAGGTAAGAGAAAAATAAGAAGGTGAGAGAAGGTAAGAGAAAAATAAGAAGGTAAGACAAGGTAAGAGAAAAATAAGAAGGTGAGAGAAGGTAGGAGAAAAATAAGAAGGTAAGAGAAGGTAAGAGAAAAATAAGAAGGTAAGAGAAGGTAAGAGAAAAATAAGAAGGTAAGAGAAGTTAAGAGAAAAATAAGAAGGTAAGAGAAGGTAAGAGAAAAATAAGAAGGTGAGAGAAGGTAGGAGAAAAATAAGAAGGTAAGAGAAGGCAAGAGAAAAATAAGAAGGTAAGAGAAGGCAAGAAAAAATAAGAAGGTAAGAGAAGGTAAGAGAAAAATAAGAAGGTAATAGAAGGTAAGAGAAAAATAAGAAGGTAAGAGAAGGTAAGAGAAAAATAAGAAGGTAATAGAAGGTAAGAGAAAAATAAGAAGGTAAGAGAAGGTAAGAGAAAAATAAGAAGGTAAGAGAAGGTAAGAGAAAAATAAGAAGGTGAAAGAAGGTAAGAGAAAAATAAGAAGGTAAGAGAAGGCAAGAGAAAAATAAGAAGGTAAGAGAAGGTAAGAGAAAAATAAGAAGGTGAGAGTAGGTAAGAGAAAAATAAGAAGGTAAGACAAGATAAGAGAAAAATAAGAAGGTGAGAGAAGGAAAGAGAAAGATGAGAAGGTAAGACAAGGTAAAAGAAAAATAAGAAGGTGAGAGAAGGCAAGAGAAAAATAAGAAGGTAAGAGAAGGTAAGAGAAAAATAAGAAGGTAAGAGAAGGTAAGAGAAAAATAAGAAGGTAAGACAAGGTAAGAGAAAAATAAGAAGGTAAGAGAAGGCAAGAGAAAAATAAGAAGGTAAGAGAAGGCAAGAGAAAAATAAGAAGGTAAGAGAAGGTAAGAGAAAAATAAGAAGGTAATAGAAGGTAAGAGAAAAATAAGAAGGTAAGACAACGTAAGAGAAAAATAAAAAGGTAATAGAAGGTAAGAGAAAAATAAGAAGGTGAGAGAGGGTAGGAGAAAAATAAGAAGGTAAGAGAAGGTAAGAGAAATATAAGAAGGTGAAAGAAGGTAAGAGAAAAATAAGAAGGTAAGAGAAGGTAAGAGAAAAATAAGAAGGTAAGAGAAGGTAAGAGAAAAATAAGAAGGTAAGAGAAGGTAAGAGAAAAATAAGAACGTAAGAGAAGGTAAGAGAAAAATAAGAAGGTAAGAAAAGGTAAGAGAAATATAAGAATGTAAGAGAAGGTAAGAGAAAAATAAGAAGGTAAGAGAAGGTAAGAGAAAAATAAGAAGGTAAGAGAAGGTAAGAGAAAAATAAGAAGGTGAGAGAAGGTAAGAGAAAAATAAGAAGGTAAGAGAAGGTAAGAGAAAAATAAGAATGTAAGAGAAGGTAAGAGAAAAATAAGAAGGTAAGAGAAGGTAAGAGAAAAATAAGAAGGTGAGAGAGGGTAGGAGAAAAATAAGAAGGTAAGAGAAGGTAAGAGAAAAATAAGAAGGTGAGAGAAGGTAGGAGAAAAATAAGAAGGTAAGAGAAGGTAAGAGAAATATAAGAAGGTGAGAGAAGGTAGGAGAAAAATAAGAAGGTAAGAGAAGGTAAGAGAAAAATAAGAAGGTGAGAGAAGGTAGGAGAAAAATAAGAAGGTAAGAGAAGGTAAGAGAAAAATAAGAAGGTAAGAGAAGGTAAGAGAAAAATAAGAAGGTAAGAGAAGGTAAGAGAAAAATAAGAAGGTAAGAGAAGGCAAGAGAAAAATAAGAAGGTGAGAGAAGGTAAGAGAAAAATAAGAAGGAGAGAGAAGGTAAGAGAAAAATTAGAAGGTGAGAGAAGGCAAGAGAAAAATAAGAAGGTAAGAGAAGGTAAAAGAAAAATAAGAAGGTGAGAGAAGGTAAGAGGAAAATAAGATGGTGAGAGAAGGTAAGAGAAAAAAAAGAAGGTAAGAGAAGGTAAGAGAAAAATAAGAAGGTAATAGAAGGTAAGAGAAAAATAAGAAAGTAAGACAAGGTAAGAGAAAAATAAGAAGGAGAGAGAAGGCAAGATAAAAATAAGAAGGTAAGACAAGGTAAGAGGAAAATAAGAAGGTAAGACAAGGTAAGAGAAAAATAAGAAGGTAATAGAAGGTAAGAGAAAAATAAGAAGGTGAGAGAAGGTAAGAGAAAAATAAGAAGGTGAGAGAAGGTAAGAGAAAAATAAGAAGGTGAGAGAAGGTAAGAGAAAAATGAGAAGGTAAGACAAGGTAAGAGAAAAATAAGAAGGTGAGAGAAGGCAAGAGAAAAATAAGAAGGTAAGAGAAGGTAAGAGAAAAATAAGAAGGTAAGACAAGGTAAGAGAAAAATAAGAAGGTGAGAGAAGGTAAGAGAAAAATAAGAAGGTAAGACAAGGTAAGAGAAAAATAAGAAGGTGAGAGAAGGCAAGAGAAAAATAAGAAGGTGAGAGAAGGTAAGAGAAAAATAAGAAGGTAAGACAAGGTAAGAGAAAAATAAGAAGGTAATAGAAGGTAAGAGAAAAATAAGAAGGTAAGAGAAGGTAAGAGAAAAATAAGAAGGTGAGAGAAGGTAGGAGAAAAATAAGAAGGTAAGAGAAGGTAAGAGAAAAATAAGAAGGTAAGAGAAGGTAAGAGAAAAATAAGAAGGTAAGAGAAGTTAAGAGAAAAATAAGAAGGTAAGAGAATGGTAAGAGAAAAATAAGAAGGTGAGAGAAGGTAGGAGAAAAATAAGAAGGTAAGAGAAGGCAAGAGAAAAATAAGAAGGTAAGAGAAGGCAAGAAAAAATAAGAAGGTAAGAGAAGGTAAGAGAAAAATAAGAAGGTAATAGAAGGTAAGAGAAAAATAAGAAGGTAAGAGAAGGTAAGAGAAAAATAAGAAGGTAATAGAAGGTAAGAGAAAAATAAGAAGGTAAGAGAAGGTAAGAGAAAAATAAGAAGGTAAGAGAAGGTAAGAGAAAAATAAGAAGGTGAAAGAAGGTAAGAGAAAAATAAGAAGGTAAGAGAAGGCAAGAGAAAAATAAGAAGGTAAGAGAAGGTAAGAGAAAAATAAGAAGGTGAGAGTAGGTAAGAGAAAAATAAGAAGGTAAGACAAGATAAGAGAAAAATAAGAAGGTGAGAGAAGGAAAGAGAAAATGAGAAGGTAAGACAAGGTAAAAGAAAAATAAGAAGGTGAGAGAAGGCAAGAGAAAAATAAGAAGGTAAGAGAAGGTAAGAGAAAAATAAGAAGGTAAGAGAAGGCAAGAGAAAAATAAGAAGGTAAGAGAAGGTAAGAGAAAAGTAAGAAGGTAAGAGAAGGTAAGAGAAAAATAAGAAGGTAAGAGAAGGTAAGAGAAAAAATAAGAAGGTGAGAGAAGGTAAGAGAAAAATAAGAAGGTGAGAGAAGATAAGAGGAAAATAAGAAGGTAAGACAAGGTAAAAGAAAAATAAGAAGGTGAGAGAAGGCAAGAGAAAAATAAGAAGGTAAGAGAAGGTAAGAGAAAAATAAGAAGGTAACAGAAGGTAAGAGAAAAATAAGAAGGTAAGACAAGGTAAGAGAAAAATAAGAAGGTAAGAGAAGGTAAGAGAAAAATAAGAAGGTAAGAGAAGGCAAGAGAAAAATAAGAAGGTAAGAGAAGGTAAGAGAAAAATAAGAAGGTAATAGAAGGTAAGAGAAAAAGAAGAAGGTAAGACAACGTAAGAGAAAAATAAAAAGGTAATAGAAGGTAAGAAAAAATAAGAAGGTGAGAGAAGGTAGGAGAAAAATAAGAAGGTAAGAGAAGGTAAGAGAAATATAAGAAGGTGAAAGAAGGTAAGAGAAAAATAAGAAGGTAAGAGAAGGTAAGAGAAAAATAAGAAGGTAAGAGAAGGTAAGAGAAAAATAAGAAGGTAAGAGAAGGTAAGAGAAAAATAAGAAGGTAAGAGAAGGTAAGAGAAAAATAAGAAGGTAAGAGAAGGTAAGAGAAATATAAGAATGTAAGAGAAGGTAAGAGAAAAATAAGAAGGTAAGAGAAGGTAAGAGAAAAATAAGAAGGTAAGAGAAGGTAAGAGAAAAATAAGAAGGTGAGAGAAGGTAAGAGAAAAATAAGAATGTAAGAGAAGGTAAGTGAAAAATAAGAAGGTAAGAGAAGGTAAGAGAAAAATAAGAAGGTGAGAGAGGGTAGGAGAAAAATAAGAAGGTAAGAGAAGGTAAGAGAAAAATAAGAAGGTGAGAGAAGGTAGGAGAAAAATAAGAAGGTAAGAGAAGGTAAGAGAAATATAAGAAGGTGAGAGAAGGTAGGAGAAAAATAAGAAGGTAAGAGAAGGTAAGAGAAAAATAAGAAGGTGAGAGAAGGTAGGAGAAAAATAAGAATGTAAGAGAAGGTAAGAGAAAAATAAGAAGGTAAGAGAAGGTAAGAGAAAAATAAGAAGGTAAGAGAAGGTAAGAGAAAAAATAAGAAGGTGAGAGAAGGTAAGAGAAAAATAAGAAGGTGAGAGAAGATAAGAGGAAAATAAGAAGGTAAGACAAGGTAAGAGAAAAATAAGAAGGTGAGAGAAGGTAAGAGGAAAATAAGAAGGTGAGAGAAGGTAAGAGAAAAATAACAAGGTGAGAGAAGGTAAGAAAAAAATAAGAAGGTAAGAGAAGGTAAGAGAAAAATAAAAAGGTGAGAGAAGGTAAGAGAAAAATTAGAAGGTGAGAGAAGGTAAGAGAAAAATTAGAAGGTAAGAGAAGGTAAGAGAAAAATAAGAAGGTGAGAGAAGGTAAGAGGAAAATAAAAAGGTAAGACAAGGTAAGAGAAAAATAAGAAGGTGAGAGAAGGTAAGAGGAAAATAAGAAGGTGAGAGAAGGTAAGAGAAATATAACAAGGTGAGAGAAGGTAAGAGAAAAATAAGAAGGTAAGAGAAGGTAAGAGAAAAATAAAAAGGTGAGAGAAGGTAAGAGAAAAATAAGAAGGTGAGAGAAGGTAAGAGAAAAATAAGAAGGTGAGAGAAGGTAAGAGAAAAATAAGAAGGTGAGAGAAGGCAAGAGAGAAATAAGAAGGTAAGAGAAGGTAAGAGAAAAATAAGAAGGTGAGAGAAGGTAAGAGAAAAATAAGAAGGTTAGAGAAGGTAAGAGGAAAATAAGAAGGTGAGAGAAGGTAAGAGGAAAATAAGAAGGTGAGAGAAGGTAAGAGAAAAATAATAAGGTGAGAGAAGGTAAGAGAAAAATAAGAAGGTGAGAGAAGGTAAGAGAAAAATAAGAAGGTGAGAGAAGGCAAGAGAGAAATAAGAAGGTAAGAGAAGGTAAGAGAAAAATAAGAAGGTGAGAGAAGGTAAGATAAAAATAAGAAGGTTAGAGAAGGTAAGAGGAAAATAAGAAGGTGAGAGAAGGTAAGAGAAAAATTAGAAGGTAAGAGAAGGTAAGAGAAAAATAGAAAGGTGAGAGAAGGTAAGAGAAAAATAAGAAGGTGAGAGAAGGTAAGAGAAAAATAAGAAGGTGAGAGAAGTTAAGAGAAAAATAAGAAGGTGAGAGAAGGTAGGAGAAAAATAAGAAGGTAAGAGAAGGTAAGAGAAAAATAAGAAGGTAAGAGAAGGTAAGAGAAAAATAAGAAGGTGAGAGAAGGTAAGAGAAAAATAAGAAGGTAAGAGAAGTTAAGAGAAATATAAGAAGGTAAGAGAAGGTAAGAGAAAAATAAGAAGGTAAGACAAGGTAAGAGAAAAATAAGAAGGTAATAGAAGGTAAGAGAAAAATAAGAAGGTGAGAGAAGGTAGGAGAAAAATAAGAAGGTAAGAGAAGGTAAGAGAAAAATAAGAAGGTGAGAGAAGGTAGGAGAAAAATAAAAGGTAAGAGAAGGTAAGAGAAATATAAGAAGGTGAGAGAAGGTAAGAGAAAAATCAGAAGGTGAGAGAAGGCAAGAGAAAAATAAGAAGGTAAGAGAAGGTAAGAGAAATATAAGAAGGTGAGAGAAGGTAGGAGAAAAATAAGAAGGTAAGAGAAGGTAAGAGAAAAATAAGAAGGTGAGAGAAGGTAGGAGAAAAATAAGAAGGTAAGAGAAGGTAAGAGAAAAATAAGAAGGTAAGAGAAGGTAAGAGAAAAATAAGAAGGTAAGAGAAGGTAAGAGAAAAATAAGAAGGTAAGAGAAGGTAAGAGAAAAATAAGAAGGTGAGAGAAGGCAAGAGAAAAATAAGAAAGTAAGAGAAGGTAAGAGAAAAATAAGAAGGCAAGAGAAGGTAAGAGAAAAAATAAGAAGGTGAGAGAAGGTAAGAGGAAAATAAGAAGGTAAGACAAGGTAAGAGAAAAATAAGAAGGTGAGAGAAGGTAAGAGGAAAATAAGAAGGTGAGAGAAGGTAAGAGAAAAATAACAAGGTGAGAGAAGGTAAGAGAAAAATAAGAAGGTAAGAGAAGGTAAGAGAAAAATAAAAAGGTGAGAGAAGGTAAGAGAAAAAATTAGAAGGAGAGAGAAGGTAAGAGAAAAATTAGAAGGTAAGAGAAGGTAAGAGAAAAATAAGAAGGTGAGAGAAGGTAAGAGGAAAATAAGAAGGTAAGACAAGGTAAGAGAAAAATAAGAAGGTGAGAGAAGGTAAGAGAAAAATAAGAAGGTGAGAGAAGGTAAGAGAAAAATAAGAAGGTGAGAGAAGGTAAGAGAAAAATAAGAAGGTGAGAGAAGGCAAGAGAGAAATAAGAAGGTAAGAGAAGGTAAGAGAAAAATAAGAAGGTGAGAGAAATTAAGAGAAAAATAAGAAGGTTAGAGGAGTTAAGAGGAAAATAAGAAGGTGAGAGAAGGTAAGAGGAAAATAAGAAGGTGAGAGAAGGTAAGAGAAAAATAACAAGGTGAGAGAAGGTAAGAGAAAAATAAGAAGGTGAGAGAAGGTAAGAGAAAAATAAGAAGGTGAGAGAAGGCAAGAGAGAAATAAGAAGGTAAGAGAAGCTAAGAGAAAAATAAGAAGGTGAGAGAAGGTAAGAGAAAAATAAGAAGGTTAGAGAAGGTAAGAGGAAAATAAGAAGGTGAGAGAAGGTAAGAGAAAAATTAGAAGGTAAGAGAAGGTAAGAGAAAAATAGAAATGTGAGAGAAGGTAAGAGAAAAATAAGAAGGTGAGAGAAGGTAAGAGAAAAATAAGAAGGTGAGAGAAGGTAAGAGAAAAATAAGAAGGTGAGAGAAGGTAAGAGAAATATAAGAAGGTGAGAGAAGTTAAGAGAAAAATAAGAAGGTGAGAGAAGGTAGGAGAAAAATTAGAAGGTAAGAGAAGGTAAGAGAAAAATAAGAAGGTAAGAGAAGGTAAGAGAAAAATAAGAAGGTGAGAGAAGGTAAGAGAAAAATAAGAAGGTAAGAGAAGGTAAGAGAAATATAAGAAGGTAAGAGAAGGCAAGAGAAAAATTAGAATGTAAGAGAAGGTAAGAGAAAAATAAGAAGGTGAGAGAAGGCAAGAGAAAAATAAGAAGGTGAGAGAAGGCAAGAGAAAAATAAGAAGGTGAGAGAAGGTAGGAGAAAAATAAGAAGGTAAGAGAAGGCAAGAGAAAAATAAGAAGGTGAGAGAAGGTAGGAGAAAAATAAGAAGGTAAGAGAAGGCAAGAGAAAAATAAGAAGGTTAGAGAAGGCAAGAGAAAAATTAGAAGTTGAGAGAAGGTAAGAGAAAAATAATAAGGTGAGAGGAGGCCAAAAAAATAAAAGGTGAGAGAAAGCAAGAGAAAAATAAGAAGGTAAGAGAAGGCAAGAGAAAAATAAGAAGGTGAGAGAAGGTAAGAGAAAAATAATAAGGTGAGAGGAGGCCAAAAAAAAATAAAAGGTGAGAGAAGGCACGAGAAAAATACGAAGGTAAGAGTGTAAGAAGGTACATCATAGAAATGTTCGATTGACAGAGGAATAGAACTGGAACCAGAATAGACGAATTAACAAAACATGAAAAGGAACCGGAATCGAAAAAAAATGTAGTAATATCACACAAGCCACAAATCATAATAAAGAAACCGACACACAAATTACTGTGAAGATAATGCTAAATGTTTAGAAGTGTTGGAAAGGTGTGATCTTAGTTGTTCACAAGACGGCAATAAAACGAGTTCAAAACATATTGAACGGAAAGCAAGTATAGTATACAAGAAGCCAAAGAATAAATCAAGAGCTATACAAGGCAAATATAAGATATTGCAATAGAGGATGAAGAACAATTCCAAAAATTACAACCAACAAAGCATAACCTCAAAACTCTTAAACTCTACAATGCAGCACTCAAAATACTTATGAATGAAGAAGGCATTCATATAAATCTCAGTGAAGTAATATATGGATCAGCAATAGAAGCAACAAAAATATTGAACATCAAAATTAAAAAATGGCAATTTCACAGCCATGAAGATCCACCTTGAAAAAGAGAAATAGAAAAAGAAATCGAAAAACTTAGAAGTGAATTATCAGTACACGATGAACTGCAAGAGGAATAAATGTAAGAACTAGAAAAGGCAGAAGAGTCGAAAGAAAATATAATATCAGAAATTAAAATGAATTCCTATCAAAAATAATATATATATAAAGCAAACAATACAACTGAAGGATCAAAGAATAAGACGGTTTGAGAAAAGATCAAAATTCTACAGACAGAACAAGCTCTTTCAAACCTATGCAAAGAAATTTTACCGTGAAACAGGTAAAAAAAGAATTGAAGTGACATTCCCCCCCCCCCAAAAAAAAAAATATAGAAGAGGTCATACAGTTCTGGGAAAAATATGGACTTGCCCAAAAGAACATAACAAAGAAGCAAATTGGATAGCGATAGAGATAGACCGATTAAAAAATAAACAAGAACAGACATGGGCTGGAATCCCAGAAGATGATGTTAAATGTGCAATGAAAAAATCACACAATTGGAAATCTTCAGAAATAGATAACATTCCTAACTTTTGGCTACATTGTTTAGCTACAGTACAAAAAATTGAACTTCAAGAAATGATCTCACTAAAATTCCTACATAGATGATCAAAGGAATTACTTTTCTTCTACTCAAAAATAATGACACACATATCCCGAAAGACTACAGACCAATTACATGTCTTCCCACAACATAAAATCTACTGACATCTATTTTAACAAAACAAACATCATATTTTTTCTTGGAAAGATAGACATACTACCACTTAAAAAATGTATACCCCGTCATCATCAATTTTATCAAAAAATATTTGTCGATATAAAAAATAACACTTTACATCAATCATATAAATGAAACCTATAAGTCTGGTGAAATAAACATCAACAGAGGAATATTTCAATGTGACTCTTTGTCGCCTTTGCTATTTTGCATTTCACTAATAGCATTAATCAGCCAACATAATAAAACAGAATGTGGTTATAAAATAGCTCAAAAGAAAATAAACCATCTATTTTACATGGATGACTTAAAGTTGTACGCTAGGAATGACACTGAGCTGGAAGCTCTTCTGCAAACTGTAAAATGCTTCAGGGAAAACATTGGAATGGAATTCAATTTGGATAAATGTGCTAAAGCCATAGTTTTACAAGGATCACTGTAACAAACATTATCTATTAGCTTAAACCATGCTGTTACAATAAAAGATTTAGAGTAAGAAGAATTTGATAAATACCTAAGTGCAAATGAGAAGGAAAGAATTCATCATAAGAAAATGAAAGAAATAGCGCATAAAGAGTACTATCGAAGGGTACGACTGATATTAAAAATTGAATTGAATTCTCAGAACAGAATTATCGCCATTAATAACCTTATCATCCCAGTGGTCCAATATAACTTCAACATCTTGAACTAAATTCTGAATGGCAAAAGAAAAAGAACTATTGGCTTAGTAACATAAATGGAAACAACAAAGGACTGAATGATACAATTCGTCAAACAACATGAAAACAGAAAGAAAAAATTTTCAATCATAAAAGAAAGCAGTCAACACAAACAGGAGTTACATTTAGTCGATTCTATAGAAAACCAAAACAGAAGCCAAAAACCAACTATTGCGGCAAAAAATATGAAAAAGAAAGCCAAAAATAAAGCTCTTGAACAAATTAAACAACGCTGGCATGACAAACCTTTGCTTGGCCAATATCCAGAACGTACTATTAAACCCAGTGTTGATAAAGTTGGATTAAAGTCTGAAAATGAAGGCTTTATTCTTATAGCACAAGACCAGAGTCTTTTCCCTAGGAACTTACATGCAAACATCATACATAATAATGTGGATCCAAAATGCAGGTTCTGTGATAAATACCAAGAAACAATAGACCATATTATTTCAGGATGTTCTGTACTTGACCTAAATGAATATAAAAATTGTCACGATAGAGTGGGGCAATATTTACACTGGACAATGTGCAAACACTATGGGAAATATGTAAACAAACACTAGTATGAACATCACCCAGCATTGGTTACAAAAACAGAAAATGTCACCATTCTATGGTATACACCATCTACATAGACAGGAAAATTGTAGTAAATAGACCAGACATTATTGTCAAAAACCAAAGAGAAAAAAATTGCCTACTAATTGATATGGCTTGTTCAGCGGATTGTATTATGGCAACCAAGGAATTTGAAAAATATATAGACGTGGAAATCGAAATAGAAAAATGTGGAAATTGAAAACTGGAATCGTACCACTGATAGTCGGTGTACTTGGAATTATGTAAAATAGAACAAAACAACACATTGAAAGAATCTCTGGAAACCCCAGCTTAAGAGATATACAAAAATTTTCTTGTTAGGTACAGCCGACACGCTAAGGAGAACTTTGTCTATGTAACGCTAGGGATGTTATGGATATAGAAAAAACATGAAATGTAACCATAACAACACACCACGACCTGCCTTAGGTCTTTCCGTACACTTGGTGGGGAGTATGATCATAGCAGAAATCGAATTATGATGAAAAGTGAAATAATAATAATAATAATAATAATAATAATAATAATAATAAATAATAATAATAATAATAATAAATAATAATAATAAAATAATGAGCTGGAAGGTCTTCTGCAAACTGTAAAATGCTTCAGCGAAGACATTGGAATGAAATTTAATTTGAATAAATGTGCTAAAGCTACAGTTTTACGTGGATCAATGCAAGAAACATCCTCAATTAGCCTAGACCCTGCTGTAACAATAAAAGAATTGAAACCAGAAGAAGCTTATAAATACCTAGGTGTAAATGAGAGCGAAAACAGTCACCATAAAAAAATGAAAGAAATAGTGCGTAAAGAGTACTATAGAAGGCTACGAATGATATTAAAAACTGAATTAAATTCAAAGAATAGAGTTATGGCCATTAATAGCCTTGCAATCCCAGTTGTCCAATATAGCTTCAACATTTTAAACTGGACTCTAAACGACATCAGGCGAATGGATGCTAAAACAAGAAAGCTTCTTTCTAAGCATAAGATGCATCATCCAAAGGCTGATGTAGACCGTCTATACATACCCCGTAAAGAAGGTGGAAGAGGTCTTATTCAGCTGGAATTGTCATACAAGACAACAACTATTGGCTTACTAACATACATAGAAACAACAAAGGATTGGATGATACAATTAGTAAGGCAACATGAAGAAAGAAAGAAAAAATATTCAATAATAAAAGAAGGCAGTAAATACAAACAAGATTTACAGTTAGTAGATTCTGTAGAAAAGCAAAACAGTAGCCAAGAACCAACTATTGCGGCAAAAAATATGAAAATGAAAGCCAAAGATAAAGCTCTTGAAAAGATGAAACAGCGCTGGCAAGACAAACCTCTGCATGGCCAATATCCAGTACGTGCCAATAAATCCAATGTTGACAAAGTTAATACTCATCGATGGTTACGTGCATCTGGATTAAAGTCTGAAACTGAAGGATTTATACTTGCAGCACAAGACCAAAGTCTTTTCACGAGAAACTTTCAGGCAAATATTATGCATAATAATATGGATCCAAAATGCAGGTTTTGTGATAAACACCAAGAAACAATAGACCACCTAATCTCAGGCTGTTCTGTGCTTGCTCCAAACGAATATAAAAATCGCCACGATAGAGTTGGGCAATATTTACATTGGGCAATGTGCAAACATTATGGAAAAGCTGTAAACAAACACTGGTATGAACATCATCCAGCACCGGTTACAGAAATAGAAGATGTAACCATTCTATGGGATTACACCATCTACACAGACAGAAAAATTGAAGCAAACAGGCCAGACATTATTGTTAAAAACCAGAAGGAGAAAACGTGTCTATTAATTGATATGGCTTGTCCAGCGGATTGTAACATAGCAACCAAGGAATTTGAAAAACTGTCAAAATATAAAGACCTGGAAATTGAAATAGAAAAAATATGGAAATTGAAAACAAGAGTTGTACCAGTGATAGTAGGTGCACTTGGAATGATAAAAAAATGGAACAAAACAACACATTGAAAGAATCCCTGGAAACCCCAGCTTAAGAGATATACAAAAAATTGTCTTATTAAGTACAGCCCACACACTAAGGAAAACGTTATCTATGTAATGCTGGGGATGATAGGGAAGATAGAAATACATGAAATGGAGTCATAACAACACGCCACTACCTGCATTAGGTCTCCCCGCAGACTTGGTTGGTAGTGAGACCAAAGCAGAAATCGAAATATGATGAAAAATGACATAATAATAATAATAATAATAATAATAATAATAATAATAATACCTTCATTAGACGATACACGATAAGCCAAAGTTTGCGACTACCCTCTGGATTTCGAAGAATCGCTTAAAAATTGAAGTTTGCATATTTTTTTGAAACTTACTGGTACACTTCAGGACATGGTGATACTTTCTCTTCTTGAAAGGTATCATCATTCAACAAAATAATAATAATAATAATAACAATAATAATAATAATAATAATAATAATAATGACAATTAAATTGACCCATTAATGTATCAGTTATGATCAGGATAACAAATCTGATCGAACATTTCAGTTAAAGAATTTGATGAGCTCTTCTGATATAAGGATATAGAAATAAAAATTGGAACATGTGACAATTGAAAACAATGATTAATCCAGTAGTAGTAAGAGTACTAGGAACGATTAAGGAGAATGAAAATACGCATTAAAATAAATAATGGAAAATAGATATTGTGTTATTGTCTACTTTTTCCATCTTTCGAGTAACATCCAATCCAATTTGCTTAATAAACCCGCAAAAAATTCTTCAGTTATCTTGGGTCCCAGTTAAAATATTTGGCAAATGATTTTATTAAACTGCAAACCAAAATAAATAAAAAAACGAATAGTTGTGAACTTACAGATAAAGGCTGAGTAGGAAAAACAAGGTGACAAGTAAAAAGTTGGGAATATATAAAATGCCATAAAAATCCATTACTGAAGAAACGTTTTCTTTTTTATTCCGTCTTCTGATCACAAATAAAAAGAATGCTTTTTTTCTCTTGGTTGTTTGATTTTATATATATATATATATACGAGAATGTGAGAATGTATCGATGTAATCCTACCCAGTATCCAGAATTAGAATTAGATAAGATAAAGCTTATTTTTCACTTTAATGGAACACAAGTTTATACTACTTTATGCACATACACATTTCTTGAATAATATCAGCTTGACATGCTCAACGCATCACCCTAAAAAGCAGCTTATCGTACAATCAGCGAAGTTCAATACCTTGTGGAGTGTATACATGGGAATACCAGGTGTTTTAGGTTTGGGTGTGAGGGTTGTGTGGCTTACAAACATATCACGTTGAAACGCAGATTCTTTTACGATCAGCGAATTTAAGCAATGCTGAACCTGGTCTTTACATAGATGAGTGACCACATGAGAATACCGGGTGCTGCAAATTTGGGTTTGTGGTTGGTATAATTTACGGCCATTTCACATTGAAACGTGGTTCTTGTATGATCAGGGAATTTAAGCAACGTTGAACTTAGTCAGTACCTAATTAAGTGACTAAATGAGAACACCTGGTGCTGTAAGCTATTGGTATAAATTATGGCCATATCACATTGAAATGCGGTTATTCAACGATGAATTTAAACAACGTAGAAGCGGATCAGTACGTAGATGAGTGAACCCATGAGAATACCGGTGTTGTAAGCTTGGTTGTGTGGGTGGTATAATTTACGGCCAAATTACATTGAACCGCTGTCCTTGTACGAGTTTAATCAATGTTGAATCTGGTCTGTTCCTAGATGAATGACCACATGAGAATACCAGCTTGGGTGGGTGGGTTTTATAATTTAAGGCCATATCACACACAAACGCGAATTTAGGCAATGCTGGACCTGGTCTCTTCCTAGATGATTGACCACATGAGCATATCGGGTGCTGTAAGCTTCGGTGGGTGTTATAATTTACGGCCATATGACATTGAAACGCGGTTATTGTACAATCAGCGAATTTAAACAATGTTGATTCGGGTCAGTACGTAGATGAGTGACCACATGAGAATACTAGTTGATGTGAGTCTGTGTGTGTGGGTGGTATATTTTACGGCCAGATCACATTGAAACGAACTTCTTGTACGATCAGCGAATTTAAGAAATGTTGAACCTTGTCAGTACATAGATGAGAGACGACATCAGAATATCTGGAGCTATAAGATTGTGTGTGTTGCTGGTTTAATTTACGAGCATATCATATTGAAACTTGGTTCTTGTACGATCAGCGAATTTAAGCAATGTTGAACCTGTTCAATACCTAGATGAGTGACGACATGAGAATACTGGGGTTATGTGGGACTGTAAGTTTAAGCTTGTGGGTGATATAATTTGCGACCATATCACATTGAAACGCTGTTCTTGTCCGTTCAGCGAATTTAAATTGTGTTAGCCTGGTCAGTACCTAGATGGATGACCACATGAGAATAACTGGTGCTGCACCTGTGGGTGCCTGGGTGGTACAATTAACAGCCATATTAAATTATAACGCGTTTCTTGTATGATCAGCGAATTTAAGCCATGTTGAACCTGATCCTAGCCTAGGTAATGGATCACATTAGAATACCGGATAACTGTAACTTTGGTTGTGTATGTAGTAAAATTTACTGCCATATCACATTAAAATGTGTTTCTTCGATGATCAGCTAATTTAAGCAATGTTAAACATTGTCAGTATCTAGATGTGTGACTATATGAGAGTACTGGGTTTTGTAAATTTTGGTCTATAGGTGGTATCTTTTACGGCCATATCACATCGAAACGCGGTTCTTGTACGTTCAGTGAATTTAAGCAATGTTGAACCTGGTTAGTACCTAGATATGTGACCATCCTCCCTCATAATACGATCAAGAAACGTCGCATGTTTCTTCCTGATGTTTGCCTATAATTGTCCATTTTGTTTCCTTTTTGTTTAGACTTATTCATTGATTACGCATGGTATTCTCAGCATCTTTCTGTAGAACCACATTAATGTCTGCAGAGATTTCTTCGTTTGTGACGAGATTGCACAACATTTATTGCCATATATGAAGATTGATATAAAATAGGACAAAAAAAAAGAAAAAATCAAAAACACAATCGGAAAACAAAAATGAGAAGAAAAATTAAATAAAGAATAAACAATGAAAACAGAACAAAAATGAGTGAAAAAATAAAGAAAAAACAGTTTTAGCAGAAAAATAAACTTTAAAATCAAAAGACAAAATAGAATCATCTGATCGTCGAAATGAATTTTTTTAACTAAGGGTTTAAAATAATTCAATGTTCATTGAATTCTGTAATTTACACTTGAATTTGAATTGTTTTATTTCAAAACACAATGCATTTTTTTATTTTATATTTGAGACTTTATCTGAAGGCTAAGGCGCCTATGATAATCTTAGTATGACATAACGCTAGAAATATGAAGCAGTCAATGGCATGACATTTTGTAATCGTCTGGCTGACTCTCGACTTCGGGGATAATTTTATTTAAGGTTAATTGGAGTATCTCCTAGGTATGGGCAGGAGTAGACTAATCCTCACTTTCCAGTCACGGTCGAGTTCAAAAGCGTTTGTGCGGCCTTGTGGGTGATGAATTGTTTTCAATCTACAACCCCTTTCCCATATCCGAAATCTTGTTAACCTCTCGCTAGTCTCTCGGTATTTTCATGGTAGATGTTCGAGTAAGTAACATTCCTTGGTTCCAGCGGTCCAGACGGTTCGAAACTGCTAGGTCATGTACACTGATTGACCCATCTTCATTTCCTTCATATTCCATTGGTAAAGAGGAAGTTCAGCTTGGGCAGCTTCTTCACCAAAACTGTTGCAATGGTAGTTGTTCAGATGAACTTTCCTTTGTGGTACCTTTATGAATTTATGCGCAGTATTAGATTGATGGCAAGATCTTATCATTTTACAGTCTAGATGTAACCGCAAGTTCTATGCTATCAGTTTCTTCTGTCACACTACTCAATTGTGGAAATCTCTCACGGTTTCTTGCTTCCTGGTCAACTTTGATCTTAAAACATTTAAATGTAATGTTAATCGTTATTGTCTGTCTTCTTATTTCCTGTTCTTTTTGTCTACAATTCTGAGATGAGGTAATATTTAGATTCTTGTCCTTTTATTGTTCTCTCCCCTTAATAGTATTTATTTTCTCATATTCCCTAACATTCAGTAATCCCTTGCG
>JBBBDQ010002639.1:25000-41777 GCA_037127315.1 Ascarosepion bandense
AATTAGTTAAAAGTGATTCCGTCAGTCATAAAGAAGTCCTGAAAACTTTCATCAAAATCCGACCATTATTTGATTTTTGCAAGAATTTTTATATCAATGTGTTTTTCACCGGCAAAAATGTGCCTTGCGTAATATTACGTTTGCCGTTATAAACCCTTGTAAAAATTGCGTCACCCTTGGACGAAAGGAAAACAATTTTATACTAAAATTTTGAACTTGTTAGAGAGAATTTAAAAATTTTAAAAATTAATTAAAAATACTTTGATCCTCTTAATAATAATATGAGCATTTTACCGATAAAACATTTTTTTATTTCGTTGGGTCCTTTTTTCTTCATCCTATGCTGTTTTTTGTTTCAGCGGATTCGTAGAGGTCAGTCAGTTAAGTGCCATACGTGATACACGCTTTGGGCGATCATGTCTCGAAAGAGACATGACTGACTGGGCAGAAGATTCTCCCGCAGTAGGTTGTCATTGCTTTCTGCGGTAGACTGGTTGCCGACCAAGGCTATAGAACCCAATTTGTCCTATTATTTAATCCATAACTGGAGGGAAGAGAGGGATTACTTATCCCGAGGTTATTTGTGCGTTTGTGAAAGCAAGGAATTCAACTGGAATTCGAACTCGGCACCTCCGATTTGTCGTTCCGAGTCGATATCCACTGCACCACAACGCAAATCCAAAAGAGGTACCTCATATAAAGTGTATTACTGGTAAAATTTATAAGTTAGTTTGAAATTCGGCTATAAATTGGAAAAAAAAATCGCTATTTCTATTTTTAGATTTTTTGACTCAAAAACCCTTTTTTCTTATAAAAATCTTTTATTTATTTATTTTTTTCAGGTGGCTGACATAATTTGCTCGGCCTACCTGAAAATTTTACAGATTTCTATAACGTTTATTAACTAAATGTTAAATGTCAGCCAAAATACTAAATTGATCTTTTTTTCCAAAATGAGTAAATTTCAGTCCAGCAAAAACAGTAGCTAACCACGGAATCTTGGATGATTTTCATCAAATTAGTTAAAAACCGTGTTATGTTTCTTGACACCAAAACTATGTTGACCAGTGTTATTAGATGTCAACTCTCATATCAATGTTAATTTAATTATGTCCAAATATCCTAAGTTATAATTGTACATTATTGCAAATTTTATCTTGCTTGTCGGCAATGTGGCTATTTTCTAGAGTAGTATGATCAACTTACGTAAAAAACATACCACGCTTTATTAATGACTAGCAGTATAGCCCGGCGTTGCTCGGGTGTAATGAAAGCTTTAAAACTAATCCATGGTCCTGGGGCTCATACTCAGCCTAAAGAATATTTGTGTGAAGTTTGGTGAGAATCGGATAAAAATTGTGGATTTGTACAAAGGACATACAGACAGATAAACAGACACACACAAACATCTTGCCTTATATATATATATATATATATATATATATATATATATATATATATATATATATATATATATATAATCGATTTTCTGCATTATTGTAAGAACTGAAACCTTGAAACTCCTGAATATCGTTTCTTATGTCTTTGTCTATGAGTGTATCAAATTTGATTAAAATCGGACCACTCCTTCTATAACCCGATTTTTTCGCTTATCGATTTTCGATATTTGTCGGGGGTGCCTCGACACAAAACCTAGCTAAGAACACTCGCAGACGCTTATAGTACAAATGTGTAAATTTTCAAAAATATCGGTTCAGCTGTTTCGGAGTCTATAGGTAACGGACACACACACACACACACACACACACACACACACACACACATACACACACACATACACAGAGGCAAAGTTCCATTTATAAATAAGTTTAGATTTTTCTGTTGTAGATTTGGCTTCATCTGTGAGACCGCTTTTAACGATCTGTTGTAATTGCTTGTAAAATTGATAAAAAAAAAGACGAAAAAATGATGCACGTGACGGATGGCGACGACAGTAATAAAACATTAGCAATTATTCAGTCAGTTAAGTGCCATACGTGATACACGCTTTGGGAGATCGTGTCTTGAAAGAGACATGACTGACTGGGCACTAGGTTGCCATTGCTTTTTGTGGTATATTGGTTGCCAGACAAGGCTATAGAACCCAATCTGTCCTATAGTTTAACCCATAACTGGAGAGAAGAGATGGATTAATACCTTTCCCAAGGGTATTTGTGTGTAAGTGAATGCAAGGAGTTCAACAGGAATTCGAACTCGGCTCCCCGATTTGTCATTCCGAGTCGATATCCACTGCACCACAACTATTATTAATTATTATAATAGCAATTATTACAATTATTAAATTATTCATAATTGTCGATATACATTCAATGACAAACAAGTTTTATAGAATTTCATTTATTAAATCATGAAATGTCGGTACATTTCTTATTTCGACTGAGAAATAAACACTTTTAACTATGATGTGGATGCTTCAAAATGATATTCGATTATCGAGGTTCGAATCTGACCCAAATTCCATCTGGAGCAATAAAAAGACCAAAAACCCCTGTTCCAAGTGTGAGACTCTGAAAGAAAAGAAAAATGAGCATTTTAGAACTGGAGTAAGTAAATGTGAATCAACAGAATTAAATTCCTTTTCTCTTAAGTGTTATATGTTGATTTAAAAAAAAGGAACGTCATCGTAATTATGTATTACGTACCAGTCTATTGTATCCGTCAGTCTCGTGAGACTAGGGATTGTACTTTTCAAGGTGCAAACCTGGGCAAGTTTGCATGGAAATCAGACAGTTGTCCGTGCGACGTGTTTCTCGCTTTCTACAGTATCGATTTTACCCAAAGAAAAGGCGAAGGAGATTTTGTCACTGGTGTCGCTGATGTCGCATGAATTACCAGAAGGTGCCTGAAAACCATAGTCGGTCTGCATTAAAGACTTCTGGTTCTCGGATTTTTCGCCCGTATTTACTATGAATGAGTTGAGGAGATATTTTTAATCATATCACCCCAAGCAAGGAATTTCACCGCCACTATAGCGCAGGGGGTTACATAGAGCGATTGGGAATAGGAAATGTCAGAAAGAGGGTGATAGACGAGTAAGGAAGTACATAGGAAGAGTGTTGGAATGGGTGCGAGTTAGTGTGTTAGGAGTTGTTTATTGACTTACATTTAAACTCCTGGAGGTTGTAGCCGTCGGGGAAGCAAGCATGCGGAAGGGAATTCCACAGGCGGGATGTGCGAAAAAAGAAGCCGTCGGAGTAGAAATTGCGGTTACATTTCATCGGTTTCACTGTAAAAGGGTGGGACCTAGTTGCTAATCTAGTATCCCGTGCAAATTCACACCTAGGGGGCATCAGTGATTTAAGTTCATCAGAGCAGAAGCCGTGAAAGTATTTATAGAAGAGGCACAGGGAAGCCACGTCACGCCGGTGGGAGAGTGACTCCCTCTGTATTTTGTCAAGAACCCCGAGGAGTATAGCAGGGGCACCCGACCAGATGTGGCAGGCGTAGTGTTTTACTCTCTGGGAGGCAGGCCTGTTCCACGCTAATGGGAGGGAGGTGCGGTTGTCTGTGGTGGTTAATTGATAGCAGCTTCGTTTTGGAAGAATTGAATTTTACGAGCCATTTCTTACCTCAATCCACCACGGATTGGAGGTCCTTTTCAAGCTCGGCAGCGAGGTTCGCCTTGTCACCAACACCAGATTTTTGATCGAAGAGAAACGAAAAGGGAAATATAAAAAGAACAAGACAAAGAAAGAAAGAAAAAAAAAGAAATAAGAAGGTTGGAAAAGGGAAAAATAAAAGAGAAAAGAAAAAAGAATGCAAAAGAACAACGAAAATAAGGAAAATAAAAAAGAAAGTGGAAAATGGAAGAGGAAACAGAAAAAAAAAACAAAAAAGTAAAAGAAAAAAGAAAGAAATAATAAAAGAAAACGAAGATGAAAAGAGACAAAAAATGTAAGAGAGAAAAGAAAGAAGATAAAGAAAAGAAAAAAGAAAAAGTAAAACAGAAAAAAACAGATAAGAACTTTAATTATCGTCGCCGGAAAAATGAAGGCTGCTTACGTTTCTCTTTTCACACGGAAAAAGACGGAACTTTCGCAGCATCGCCACTGCAGCCATTCGGATCTCATAATTTGATAATCGCATTCCAATGCAAATCCGTGGTCCGCCGCCGAAAGGAATGTAGGTGAATGGTTTTTGTTTAGCTTTGTTTTCTTTGCTGAACCTGTAACGACGAAGAAAAAGAATCGCAGATCTTTTACCAAATGTAGCGATATAATAGGCATAGCTTAGATGTGGCCAAAGGCCGATGATATCGAGCACTCACTGAAAATCGAACTCAAAACTCAGTTACAATTAGTAGCCAGACAAGCTTGCTAACTATTACACCAAATGAAAGCCACAGGATTTTTACCTAAGGTGTGACATTCAGAAAAGAAAGTGAAAACGATTTCATAGCGACCGACTTCGTAAATCGTTTATTCCACATTTAGTGACAGAAATTGGTTTTTAAGCGCAAATAAAAATTAGAATTTCAAATATTCTTATTCACATCAGTCAGATAGATCCCATTCACTTAGAATACTGGCGCAATACAATCTTTTTCTTTTCTTTTGTTTTGTTCTGTAATTCGAGTAGTGGTTGGCGATAAGGCTCCTTCCTTTTATCTTCTACTTGATCTATAATAAAATGAAATTTCAGACTTTCTACTTTTTTAGTGTCTAGAATAAGAAGCGATATCTATTTATTGTGTTATTGTCTTTGGTCGTGTTTTCACAAACAAAGTTCTTGCAAGGTGGACCTTGTAGCAGGTATACCTGGGAAGGTTTTCATCTATGCCTTTTTCATTTTTTATTGGTTGGGTTGTCACAAACAAAGTTCTTGCAAAGTGGAGCCTGTGAACAGATATACTTCAGTAGGTTTTCTTAAAAAATCTGTCTGTTAAGTACCATACGTTATACACGCTTGTGCGATCATGTCTCGAAAGAAACATGACTGATTGGGCAGAAGAATATTCCCGTAGTAGGTTGCCATTATTTTCTAAGGTAGACTGGTTGCCAAACGAATGTTATAGAACCAAATTTGTCCTGCTATTTGACCCATAGTTGGAAGAAGGATTAATACTTTTCCAAAGGGTATTTGCGCGTAAGTGAATGCAACGATTTCAACTGGAATTCTAACTCGGCTCTCCGAATTCACCTGAATATACGAAAAAAAATAAATTAATTACATTTTTTTATCACCTCAGTGAATCCATGTGCAATTTTCGGCAAAGATGCATTAATCCTCGCTATGAGATGGTTAAGAAGTGACATAATTTGTCTGTACAAAAAAAAACAAAACAAAAAAAAAAGGTTTAATTCCATACTTCAAAAACTTGAACAAATACTTTATCTAAGTTTATTCTCCCCCACCCACAAAAAAAAAGAAGCAATCTACCTTCTGATACGGCGAACAGTTTACCTTCTGTGGAGGGCGATGCGGTGAATAGTTTTCCTTCTTTGGCGGTCGTGAGGCAATTTACCTTCTGTGGAGGGCGATGTGGCAAACAATTTACCTTCTGTGGAGGGCGAAGTGGCGAACAATTTACCTTCTGTGGAGGGCGATGTGGTGAATAGTTTTCCTTCTTTGGCGGTCGTGAGGCAATTTACCTTCTGTGGAGGGCGATGTGGCAAACAATTTACCTTCTGTGGAGGGCGATGTGGCGAACAATTTACCTTCTGTGGAGGGCGATGTGGTGAACAATTTATCTTCTGTGGAGGGCGAAGTGGCGAACAATTTACCTTCTGTGGAGGGCGATGCGGTGAATAGTTTTCCTTCTTTGGCGGTCGTGAGGCAATTTACCTTCTGTGGAGGGCGATGTGGCAAACAATTTACCTTCTGTGGAGGGCGATGTGGCGAACAATTTACCTTCTGTGGAGGGCGATGTGGCGAACAATTTACCTTCTGTGGAGGGCGATGTGGTGAACAATTTATCTTCTGTGGAGGGCGAAGTGGCGAACAATTTACCTTCTGTGGAGGGCGATGTGGTGAATAGTTTTCCTTCTTTGGCGGTCGTGAGGCAATTTACCTTCTGTGGAGGGCGATGTGGCAAACAATTTACCTTCTGTGGAGGGCGATGTGGCGAACAATTTACCTTCTGTGGAGGGCGATGTGGCGAACAATTTACCTTCTGTGGAGGGCGATGTGGTGAACAATTTACCTTCTGTGGAGGGCGATGTGGTGAACAATTTATCTTCTGTGGAGGGCGAAGTGGCGAACAATTTACCTTCTGTGGAGGGCGATGTGGCGAACAATTTACCTTCTGTGGAGGGCGATGTGGCAAACAATTTACCTTCTGTGGAGGGCGATGTGGCGAACAATTTACCTTCTGTGGAGGGCGATGTGGTGAACAATTTACCTTCTGTGGAGGGCGAAGTGGCGAACAATTTACCTTCTGTGGAGGGCGATGTGGTGAATAGTTTTCCTTCTTTGGCGGTCGTGAGGCAATTTACCTTCTGTGGAGGGCGATGTGGCAAACAATTTACCTTCTGTGGAGGGCGATGTGGCAAACAATTTACCTTCTGTGGAGGGCGATGTGGCAAACAATTTACCTTCTGTGGAGGGCGATGTGGCGAACAATTTACCTTCTGTGGAGGGCGATGTGGCAAACAATTTACCTTCTGTGGAGGGCGATGTGGCAAACAATTTACCTTCTGTGGAGGGCGATGTGGCAAACAATTTACCTTCTGTGGAGGGCGATGTGGCGAACAATTTACCTTCTATGGAGGGCGATGTGGTGAACAATTTATCTTCTGTGGAGGGCGAAGTGGCGAACAATTTACCTTCTGTGGAGGGCGATGTGGTGAATAGTTTTCCTTCTTTGGCGGTCGTGAGGCAATTTACCTTCTGTGGAGGGCGATGTGGCAAACAATTTACCTTCTGTGGAGGGCGATGTGGCGAACAATTTACCTTCTGTGGAGGGCGATGTGGCGAACAATTTACCTTCTGTGGAGGGCGATGTGGTGAACAATTTATCTTCTGTGGAGGGCGAAGTGGCGAACAATTTACCTTCTGTGGAGGGCGATGTAGTGAATAGTTTTCCTTCTTTGGCGGTCGTGAGGCAATTTACCTTCTGTGGAGGGCGATGTGGCAAACAATTTACCTTCTGTGGAGGGCGATGTGGCGAACAATTTACCTTCTGTGGAGGGCGATGTGGTGAACAATTTATCTTCTGTGGAGGGCGAAGTGGCGAACAATTTACCTTCTGTGGAGGGCGATGTGGTGAATAGTTTTCCTTCTTTGGCGGTCGTGAGGCAATTTACCTTCTGTGGAGGGCGATGTGGCAAACAATTTACCTTCTGTGGAGGGCGATGTGGCGAACAATTTACCTTCTGTGGAGGGCGATGTGGTGAACAATTTATCTTCTGTGGAGGGCGAAGTGGCGAACAATTTACCTTCTGTGGAGGGCGATGTGGTGAATAGTTTTCCTTCTTTGGCGGTCGTGAGGCAATTTACCTTCTGTGGAGGGCGATGTGGCAAACAATTTACCTTCTGTGGAGGGCGATGTGGCGAACAATTTATCTTCTGTGGAGGGCGATGTGGTGAACAATTTATCTTCTGTGGAGGGCGAAGTGGCGAACAATTTACCTTCTGTGGAGGGCGATGTGGTGAATAGTTTTCCTTCTTTGGCGGTCGTGAGGCAATTTACCTTCTGTGGAGGTTCATGCGGCGAACAATTTACCTTCTGTGGAGGCCGATGTGGTGAACAATTTATCTTCTGTGGAGGGCAAAGCGGCAAAAAGTTTACCTTCTGTGGAGGTTCATGCGGCGAACAATTTACCTTCTGTGGAGGCCGATGTGGTGAACAATTTATCTTCTGTGGAGGGCAAAGCGGCAAAAAGTTTACCTTCTGTGGAGGTTCATGCGGCGAACAATTTACCTTCTGTGGAGGGCGATGTGGTGAACAATTTATCTTCTGTGGAGGGCAAAGCGGCAAAATGTTTACCTTCTGTGGAGGTTCATGCGGCGAACAATTTACCTTCTGTGGAGGGCGATGTGGTGAACAATTTATCTTCTGTGGAGGGCAAAGCGGCAAAATGTTTACCTTCTGTGGAGGTTCATGCGGCGAACAATTTACCTTCTGTTGAGGCCGATGTGGTGAACCTCATCAACAGTGTTTGCCGAGATTTTATTTATTGAAAATTAAGGGCTAAAACTTTGGTGTCCTCCAGGGGTTGAATTTCTAGCTGGTGATGACATCGATAGAAACGCTAGTTTTAAAACAAAGGAGTTAATTTAAATATTTTTTAAAAACAAAACTGTCCGTGGATTTAAATGAGGTACTACAATACAATCTATTAATTTGAGTGCAATATGTCAAAAGAAGAACTATGCAAAAACGACTTAACCTTCGGACCGAACTGATAGCCAATCAAACAATTGCTGATAAACAAATGTTTTTTATAACATTTTAAGCCAGATTTTCGAATAAGATTTTCGAAGTATAATCAAGTATTGAATAAAAAAAAAATATTTTTAATCGAAATGTATTTCTATGTGACCTTTTTGATTTTTTGACAATTTTCTAAAAGCAATTTTATTTATTTGCTGACAGAACCGCTGCGTAAGTAATTTGTTTACACAAATATAAAATACTATTTAAAATCTGTCTAAAATCTGTCTAAAATCTGTTTTAAGTACGTAAAAGCATTTTTCATGTTGTTGTTCTTCTTTTATGTGCCATGTCCTTTCAGGACGTAGGCGATCATGGCTTTCCACATCTCTCTGTCCCTGGTGGCTCTTAGCACGCTTTCTCCTGCTGCACCATGCAACCCTCGTTCTGTCATCCCCCCGATCAAGTCCTTCAAATATGTTATCCACTGCTTTTCCGTCTCTTATCCCCTCTATCTGGCCTGTTGGTATCAGGTTCTCCAAGCCCTCCTTCCTCATTGCATGTCCCAGAAACTTTAGTTGTCTCTTCCTGATGCTCAATATTAATTTTCTTTTCGTTTCCATTCTTTCCAAAACCTCTTCATTGCTCACATGCTCGATCCATGATATCCGCAGCATCCTTCTGTAGAACCACATTTCAGCTGCTTCAAGTTTTTCCTTTATCTTTGAAGATATTGTCCAACATTCACTGCCATACTGAAGAACCGATATCACATTGCAATCCAGTACTCTCCTCTTTGTTTCTAGTGAAATTATCCTGTTTCTTAATACTTTACTCAACTTCAGAGGAAACACAAGTTTGTCACGTTTTTAACTGAAATTCAAAGACCATATTTAGACATGTGTACATCAGTTTTATTTTTCGGACAAATATTTGCCATGTTGTTCTATTACCTTTCGCCTCCATTGTCTGAACTTTCATGATTTCATAGTCTCAGAGTATGTCATGGTGCAGTGGATATCGACTCAGAATGACAAATCGGTGTTCCGAGTTCGAATTCCAGTTGAATTCGTTGCATTCACTTACGCGCAAATACCTTTGGGATAGGTATTAATCCGTCTCTTCCCTCAAGTTATGGGTTAAATAACAGGAAAGATTGGGTTCTATAGCCTTGGCTAGCAAACGGTCTACCGCAGAAAGCAATGGCAACTTACTGCGAGATAATCTTCTGTCCAGTCAGTCATGTCTCTTTAGAGACATGATCGCCCAAAGCGTGTATCACGGATAGCACTTAACTATCTGAACTCCTATGAATGGTTATCTAAGGCTTACAGACAAGTGAAGTCATTTCTATTAGGAAAATTTTGAAGGTGTTGAAGTAAGTGGTAGTTCGATGGGGGCAAGGAATGGGTTTAGTATGACATTCTAGTCAAACAATACCAATTTCTACCTGTTTTTCAAAGAGATGTGAATCTGGCGTTATTAGAACGGAAGACATTATTCTTCTTGCTTTATACCTGCTTGTCCAGCTACTATAGCCAGCAGGAATTATTTTTTCCCGGATCATGATAGCTCTGATCTCCACAGGCACCTCTTCGTAATAATTGCAAATGTCTCATTAAAGCTGTTGTTTGCTGATAAAGTGATGCACCGTATAGTATCTCACAATTTTCGTTCTCGTAGCGGTTCTTCGGGAGTTTTTATGTCTTCAATCCTTCCTCACTTCAATCAATTTGAAGTGCTATCATATTCTGCCAAATAAGTAGAACAAATTGCTATCATGAAATCATCTCGTAAATTCTTTTCTAATTCTCTCGACTCACAAGAGTACATTTACCTGAATCCATAGTTATAAGCGAGTCTCTACAGAATGATATGCTTATAACCCTGTCCATTGTTTCCGTTATCTTCTTCAAGTAAATTCTCTTCTAATTCTCCTCTCGACTTACAAGAGTACATTTACCTGAATTCATAGTTATAAGCGAGTCTCTACAGAATGATATGCTTATAACCCTGTCCATTGTTTCCGCTATCTTCTTCAAGTAAATTCTCTTCTAATTCTCCTCTCGACTCACAAGAGTACATTTACCTGAATCCATAGTTATAAGCGAGTCTCTACAGAATGATATGCTTATAACCCTGTCCATTGTTTCCGCTATCTTCTTCAAGTAAATTCTTTTCTAATTCTCCTCTCGACTCACAAGAGTACATTTACCTGAATTCATAGTTATAAGCGAGTCTCTACAGAATGATATGCTTATAACCCTGTCCATTGTTTCCGCTATCTTCTTCAAGTAAATTCTTTTCTAATTCTCCTCTCGACTCACAAGAGTACATTTACCTGAATTCATAGTTATAAGCGAGTCTCTACAGAATGATATGCTTATAACCCTGTCCATTGTTTCCGCTATCTTCTTCAAGTAAATTCTCTTCTAATTCTCCTCTCGACTCACAAGAGTACATTTACCTGAATTCATAGTTATAAGCGAGTCTCTACAGAATGATATGCTTATAACCCTGTCCATTGTTTCCGCTATCTTCTTCAAGTAAATTCTCTTCTAATTCTCCTCTCGACTTACAAGAGTACATTTACCTGAATCCATAGTTATAAGCGAGTCTCTACAGGATGATATGCCTATAACCCTGTCCATTGTTTCCGCTATCTTCTTCAAGTAAATTCTCTTCTAATTCTCCTCACGACTTACAAGAGTACATTTACCTGAATCCATAGTTATAAGCGAGTCTCTACAGGATGATATGCCTATAACCCTGTCCATTGTTTCCGCTATCTTCTTCAAGTAAATTCTCTTCTAATTCTCCTCTCGACTCACAAGAGTACATTTACCTGAATCCATAGTTATAAGCGAGTCTCTACAGGATGATATGCTTATAACCCTGTCCATTGTTTCCGCTATCTTTTTCAAGTAAATTCTCTTCTAATTCTCCTCTCGACTCACAAGAGTACATTTACCTGAATCCATAGTTATAAGCGAGTCTCTACAGGATGATATGCTTATAACCCTGTCCATTGTTTCCGCTATCTTTTTCAAGTAAATTCTCTTCTAATTCTCCTCTCGACTCACAAGAGTACATTTACCTGAATCCATAGTTATAAGCGAGTCTCTACAGGATGATATGCTTATAACCCTGTCCATTGTTTCCGCTATCTTTTTCAAGTAAATTCTCTTCTAATTCTCCTCTCGACTCACAAGAGTACATTTACCTGAATCCATAGTTATATGCGAGTCTCTACAGGATGATATGCTTATTACCCTGTCCATTACACTTCGCTATCTTTTTCAAGTAAATTCTCTTCTAATTCTCCTCTCGACTCACAAGAGTACATTTACCTGAATCCATAGTTATAAGCGAGTCTCTACAGGATGACATGCTTATAACCCTGTCCATTGTTTCCGCTATCTTTTCAAGTAAATTCTCTTCTAATTCTCCTCTCGACTCACAAGAGCACATTTACCTGAATCCATAGTTATAAGCGAGTCTCTACAGGATGATATGCTTATAACCCTGTCCATTGTTTCCGTCATCTTTTTCAAGCAAATTCTCTTCTAATTCTCCTCTGGACCACAAGAGTACATTTACCTGAATTCATAGTTATAAGCGAGTCTCTACAGAATGATATGCCTATAACCCTGTCCATTGTTTCTTATCTTCTTCAAGTAAATTCTCTTCTATAATTTTCCTGGACTCGCAAGAGTACATTTACCTGAATCCATAGTTATAAGCGAGTCTCTACAGAATGATATGCTTATAACCCTGTCCATTGTTTCCGCTATCTTCTTCAAGCAAATTCTCTAATTCTCCTCTCGACCCACAAGAGCATACTTTACCTGAATCCATAGTTACAAGGAGTCCTTTCAGATGATATGCCTATAACCCTGTCCATTGCTTCTGCTATCTTCTTCAAGTGTTCCCTCTAATTCTCCTCTCGACTCACAAGAGTACATTTACCTGAATTCATAGTTATAAGCGAGTTCCCTACAGAATGATATGCTTATAACCCTGTCCATTGTTTCCGCTATCTTCTTCAAGTAAATTCTTTTCTAATTTCTCTCTCGACGACAAGAGTACATTTACCTGAATTCATAGTATTACAAGAGTCTCTCACAGAATGATATGTTTATAACCCCGTCCATTGTTTCCGCTATCTTCTTCAAGTAAATTCTCTTCTAATTCTCCTCTCGACTCACAAGAGTACATTTACCCGAATTATAGTTATAAGCGAGTCTCTACAGGATGATATGCCTATAACCCTGTCCATTGTTTCCGCTATCTTCTTCAAGCAAATTCTTTTCTAATTCTCCTCTCGACTCACAAGAGCACATTTACCTGAATTCATAGTTATAAGCGAGTCTCAGCAGAATGATATGCTTATAACCCCGTCCATTGTTTCCGCTATCTTTTTCAAGTAAATTCTTTTCTAATTCTCCTCCTCGACTCACAAGAGTACATTTACCCGAATTCATAGTTATAAGCGAGTCTCTACAGGATGATATGCTCATAACCCTGTCCATTGTTTCCGCTATCTTCTTCAAGTAAATTCTTTTCTAATTTCTCTCTCGGACTCACAAGAGTACATTTACCTGAATTCATAGTTATAAGCGAGTCTCTACAGAATGATATGCTTATAACCCTGTCCATTGTTTCCTGGGCTATCTTCTTCAAGTAAATTCTCTTCTAATTTCTCCTCTCGACTCACAAGAGTACATTTACCTGAATCCATAGTTATAAGCGAGTCTCTACAGGATGATATGCTTATAACCCTGTCCATTGTTTCCGCTATCTTCTTCTAAGTAAATTTCTCTAATTCTCCTCTCGACTCACAAGAGTACATTTACCCGAATTCACAGTTATAAGCGAGTCTCTACAGAATGACATGCTTACAACCCTGTCCATTGTTTCCGCTATCTTTTCAAGTAAATTTTTTTCAATTCTCCTCCTCGACCACAAGAGCACATTTACCCGAATTCACAGTTATAAGCGAGTCTCTACAGGACGACATGCTCATAACCCCGTCCATTGTTTCCGCTATCTTCTTCAAGTAAATTCTTTTCTAATTCTCTCGACTCACAAGAGTACATTTACCTGAATTCATAGTTATAAGCGAGTCTCTACAGAATGATATGCTTATAACCCTGTCCATTGTTTCCGCTATCTTCTTCAAGTAAATTCTCTTCTAATTCTCCTCTCGACCTACAAGAGTACATTTACCTGAATCCATAGTTATAAGCGAGTTCTACAGGATGATATGCTTATAACCCTGTCCATTGTTTCCGCCATTTTCAAGCAAATTCTCTTCTAATTCTCCTCGACTCACAAGAGTACATTTACCCGAATTCATAGTTACAAGTTGTGAGTCTCTAGAGAATGATATGCTTATAACCCTGTCCATTGTTTCCGCTATCTTCTTTCAAGTAAATTTTCTAATTCTCCTCTCGACCACAAGAGTACATTTACCTGAATCCATAGTTATAAGCGAGTCTCTACAGGATGATATGCTTACAACCCTGTCCATTGTTTCCGCTATCTTCAAGTAAATTCTCTTCTACCCTCTCTCGACCCACAAGAGTACATTAACTTGAATTGCAGTTATACAGCCCCAGCAGAATGATATGCTTATAACCCTGTCCATTGTTTCCGCTATCTTCTTCAAGAAATTCTTTTCTAATTCTCCTCTCGACCACAAGAGTACATTTACTCGAATCCATAGTTATAAGCGAGTCTCTACAGGATGATACATGCTTATAAATTCGTCCATTGTTTCCGCTATCTTCTTCAAGCAACTTTCTTCTAATTTCCTCTCGACCACAAGAGCATTTACTCGAATCCATAGTTATAAGCGAGTCTCTACAGGATGATATGTTCATAATCGTCCATTGTTTCCGCTATCTTCTTCAAGTAAATTCTCTAATTCTCCTCTCGACTCACAAGAGTACATTAACCTGAATTCATAGTTATAAGCGAGTCTCTACAGAATGATATGCTTATAACCCTGTCCATTGTTTCCGCTATCTTCTTCAAGTAAATTCTTTTTCTAATTCTCCTCTCGACTCACAAGAGTACATTTACCTGAATCCATAGTTATAAGCGAGTCTCTACAGGATGATATGCTTATAACCCTGTCCATTGTTTCCGCTATCTTCTTCAAGTAAATTCTCTTCTAATTCTCCTCTCGACCCACAAGAGTACATTAACCCGAATTCATAGTTATAAGCGAGTCTCTACAGAATGATATGCTTATGTCTCATTCAATGTTTCCGCTATCTTCTTCTGGGCAAATTCTTTTTCAATTCTCCTCTCGACCACAAATAGCATTTACCTGAATCCATAGTTATAAGCGAGTCTCTACAGGATGATATGCTTATAACCTGTCCATTGTTTCCGCTATCTTCTTCCACAAATTCTCTTCTAATTCTCCTCTCGACTCACAAGAGTACATTAACCTTGAATTCATAGTTATAAGCGAGTCTTTGCAGAATGATATGCTTATAACCCTGTCCATTGTTTCCGCTATCTTCTTCTGCTAAAATTCTTTTCTTGAATTCTCTCTCGACTCACAAGAGTACATTTACCTGAATCTGTACAGGAAGAGTCCTCATGGAATGATATGCTTATAACCCTGTCCATTGTTTCCGCTATCTTCTTCAAGCAAATTCTTTCTTAATTCTCCTCTCGACTCACAAGAGTACATTAACTTGAATTATAAAGTTATATGAATGCCATAGAATGACATGCTTATAACCCTGTCCATTGTTTCCGCTATCTTCTTCAAGCAAATTCTCCTCTTCTAATTCTCCTCTCGACTTACAAGAGTACATTTACTCGAATTCATAGTTATAAGCGAGTCTCTCACAGAATGATATGCTTATAACCCTGTCCATTGTTTCGTTATCTTCAAGTAAATTCTCTTCTAATTCTCCTCTCGACTCACAAGAGTACATTTACCTGAATTCATAGTTATAAGCGGTCTTCTACAGAATGATATGCTTATAACCCTGTCCATTGTTTCCGCTATCTTCTTCACAAATTCTTTTCTAATTCTCCTCTCGACTTACAAGAGTACATTTACCTGAATTCATAGTTATAAGCGAGTCTCTCTACAGAATGATATGCTTTATAACCCTGTCCATTGTTTCCGCTATCTTCTTCAAGTAAATTCTCTTCTAATTCTCCTCCTCGACTTACAAGAGTACATTTACTCGAATTCATAGTTATAAGCGAGTCTCTACAGAATGATATGCTTATAACCCTGTCCATTGTTTCCGCTATCTTCTTCAAGTAAATTCTCTTCTAATTCTCCTCTCGACTCACAAGAGTACATTTACCCGAATTCATAGTTATAAGCGAGTCTCTCTACAGAATGATATGCTTATAACCCCGTCCATTGTTTCCGCTATCTTCTTCAAGTAAATTCTCTTCTAATTCTCCTCTCGACTCACAAGAGTACACGGTACTCTGAATTCATAGTTATAAGCGAGTCTCTACAGAATGATATGCTTATAACCCTTGTCCATTGTTTCTATTATCTTCTTCAAGCAATTCTCTTTAATTCTCCTCTCGACTTACAAGAGTACATTTACCCGAATTCATAGTTATAAGCGAGTCTCTACAGAATGATATGCTTATAACCCTGTCCATTGTTTCCGCTATCTCCTCTTCAAGCAAATTCTCTTCTAATTTCCCTCTCGACTCACAAGAGTACATTTACTCAACTAGTTATAAGCGAGTCTCTACAGAATGATATGCTTATAACCCTGTCCATTGTTTCGTTATCTTCTTCAAGTAAATTCTCCTCTAATTCTCCTCTCGACTTACAAGAGCACATTTACCTGAATTCATAGTTATAAGCGAGTCTCTACAGAATGATATGCTTATAACCCTGTCCATTGTTTCTGCTATCTTCTTCAAGTAAATTCTCTTCTAATTTCCTCTCGACTTACAAGAGTAAATTTTTACTCGAATTCATAGTTATAAGCGAGTCTCTACAGAATGATATGCTTTACAACCCCGTCCATTGTTTGGCTATCTTCTTCAAGTAAATTCTCTTCTAATTCTCCTCTCGACTTACAAGAGTACATTTACCTGAATTCATAGTTATAAGCGAGTCTCTACAGAATGATATGCTTATAACCCTGTCCATTGTTTCCGCTATCTTCTTCAAGTAAATTCTCTTCTAATTTCTCCTCTCGACTTACAAGAGTACATTTACCTGAATTCATAGTTATAAGCGAGTCTCTACAGAATGATATGCCTATAACCCTGTCCATTGCTCGCTTATCTTCTTCAAGTAAATTCCTTTTCTAATTCTCCTCTCGACCCACAAGAGCATATTTACCTGAATTCATAGTTATAAGCGAGTCTCTACAGAATGATATGCTTATAACCCTGTCCATTGTTTCCGTACTTATCTTCTTCAAGTAAATT
>JBBBDQ010002641.1:0-62062 GCA_037127315.1 Ascarosepion bandense
TTCTGACATTGTCGGACTTTTTGCCTTGAGGCAGAGAGTAACCCAGACGAGGTTCAACCGAAGGGTATAGTATTACCTGAGGAAAAGCAGACTATAGTTTTTGGCCGAGCAGTATGCCTCGGATTACCCACATTAAAAAGGACGTGTGCCACGTTTTGTCTCAAGTGGTTAGTCAGATAAATACCGAGATTACCGCCTAGCGATTAACGTTGCTCAGTACGCAATTCTGACATTGTCGGACTTTTTGCCTTGAGGCAGAGAGTAACCCATACGAGGTTCCACCGAAGGGTATAGTATTATCTGAGGTATAGCAGACAATTGTTTTTGGCCGAGCAGTATGCCTCGGATTACCCACATTTATAATGCCGTGTGCCACATTTTGTCTCAAGTGGTTAGGCAGATAAATACAGAGATTGCCGCCTAACGATTAACGTTGCTCAGTACGCAATTCTGACATTGTCGGACTTTTTGCCTTGAGGCAAAGAGTAACCCATACGAGGCTCCACCGAAGGGTATAGTATTATCTGAGGAAAAGCAGACTATAATTTTTGGCCTGGCAGTATGCCTCGGATTACCCACATTAAAAAGGCCGTGTGCCACATTTTGTCTCAAGTGGTTAGGCAGATAAATACAGAGATTGCCGTCTAGCGATTAACGTTGCTCAGTCCGCAATTCTGACATTGTCGGACTTTTTGCCTTGAGGCAGAGAGTAACCCAGACGAGGTTCAACCGAAGGGTATAGTATTATTTGAGGAAAAGCAGACTATAATTTTTGGCCGAGCAGTATGCCTCGGATTACCCACATCAAAAAGGCCGTGTGCCACGTTTTGTCTCAAGTGGTTAGGCAGATAAATACCGAGATTACCGCCTAGCGATTAACGTTGCTCAGTACGCAATTCTGACATTGTCGGACTATTTGCCTTGAGGCAGAGAGTAACCCATACGAGGTTCAACCGAAGGGTATAGTATTATCCGAGGAAAAGCAGACTATAATTTTTGGCCGAGCAGTATGCCTCGGATTACCCACATTAAAAAGGCTGTGTGCCACGTTTTGTCTCAAGTGGTTAGGCAGATAAATACCGAGATTACCGCCTAGCGATTAACGTTGCTCAGTACGCAATTCTGACATTGTCGGACTATTTGCCTTGAGGCAGAGAGTAACCCATACGAGGTTCCACCGAAGGGTATATTATTATCTTAGGAAAAGCAAGCTATAGTTTTTGGCTGAGCAGTATTCCTCGGATTACCTACATTAAAAAGGCCGTGTGCCACATTTTGTCTCAAGTGGTTAGGCAGATAAATACAGAGATTACCGCCTAGCGATTAACGTTGCTCAGTACGCAATTCTGACATTGTCGGACCTTTTGCCTTGAGGCAGAGAGTAACCCATACGAGGCTCCACCGAAGGGTATAGTATTATCTGAGGAAAAGCAGACTATAGTTTTTGGCCTGGCAGTATGCCTCGGATTACCCACATTAAAAAGGCCGTGTGCCACATTTTGTCTCAAGTGGTTAGGCAGATAAATACAGAGATTGCCGTCTAGCGATTTACGTTGCTCAGTACGCAATTCTGACATTGTCGGACTTTTTGCCTTGAGGCAGAGAGTAACCCAGACGAGGTTCAACCGAAGGGTATAGTATTATCTGAGGAAAAGCAGACTATAATTTTTGGCCGAGCAGTATGCCTCGGATTACCCACATTAAACAGGCCGTGTGCCACGTTTTGTCTCAAGTGGTTAGGCAGATAAATACCGAGATTACCGCCTAGCGATTAACGTTGCTCAGTACGCAATTCTGACATTGTCGGACTTTTTGCCTTGAGGCAGAGAGTAACCCATACGAGGTTCCACCGAAGGGTATAGTATTATCTGAGGTATAGCAGACAATTGTTTTTGGCCGAGCAGTATGCCTCGGATTACCCACATTTATAAGGCCGTGTGCCACATTTTGTCTCAAGTGGTTAGGCAGATAAATACCGAGATTGCCGCCTAGCGATTAACGTTGCTCAATACGCAATTCTGACATTGTCGGACTTTGTGCCTTGAGGCAGAGAGTAATCCATACGAGGCTCCACCGAAGGGTATAGTATTATCCGAGGAAAAGCAGACTATAATTTTTGGCCGAGTAGTATGCCTCGGATTACCCACATTATAAAGGCCGTGTGCCACATGTTGTCTCAAGTGGTTAGGCAGGTAAATACCGAGATTGCCGCCTAGCGATTAACGTTGCTCAGTACGCAATTCTGACATTGTCGGACTTTTTGCCTTGAGGCAGAGAGTAACCCATACGAGGCTCCACCGAAGGGTATAGTATTATCTGAGGAAAAGCAGACTATAATTTTTGGCCGAGCAGTATGCCTCGGATTACCCACATTAAAAAGGCCGTGTGCCACATTTTGTCTCAAGTGGTTAGTCAGATAAATACAGAGATTGCCGCCTAGCGATTAACGTTGCTCAGTACGCAATTCTGACATTGTCGGACCTTTTGCCTTGAAGCAGAGAGTAACCCATACGAGGCTCCACCGAACGGTTTAGTAATTTCTGAGGAAAAGCAGACTATAGTTTTTGGCCGAGCAGTATGCCTCGGATTGCCCACATTAAAAGGCCGTGTGCCACGTTTTGTCTCAAGTGGGAAGGCAGCTAAATACAAATAATGCTGCTTAGCGATAAAAGAATCTATTAGCCTTTGCTTGGGATTTATACTCAAGCTCTAAGTCCCAGGTGCCATCCCACAGGCATTACACTTGAGACTTTCTCAAAAGTGAAAGTGCCCTGTGGTTTTGGGAATTTTTATACGGTACTGTCGATAAACCCACTTTCAAACTGACCTTGTATTACATCTGTTGCGTGGTGTGAACAACGGGAAATATCTATATTGCTTTTCCCCACTAGCAGTAGTTATCTACTTCATGCGGCTGGCAAGTATTGTATTTTGTTGATGTTATAAAGAATAATATTTCATTTTCCAAACACTTTGTCGGTTATTTATCATTCAGTAACCTTTTTTAGATTTAAAATGTTTGCTAATCTTTTTTCCCTAATAAATTTTTACCAACTGATAATTTTTGTTGCTGCGCAATTGTATTTTGGAAACATACAGATTGAATTTTCTATGGAAAGTTTTTTCTTTTTCTATGCGCCGGTTGCCACTAGGACGTTTGGTGATCATGTCTCTTATTAACTTCTTATTGTTTAGTAATGTTCGTCTCTTTGCTAAATATCTTATCCACCATTGTTCCACAACCATTTCAGTACGTGAGTAATCACCGGTGTTCTCAACTTCTTTTCCTTTGCAGCTCTAAGTAACTTTAAGTCAGAATATGGAAATATAAAAGTTCGTTTATTATGGCAGAATTTCTTTAATCGGTAGGGGATGTAAGAAAATGGTACCTTTTCATAGGATCTTCTATGCCTCATATGCCTTCAGGATATGACCACAACTTTGTAGCTATTGGCATTGTTTGACTTTTCACTCTTTTTTCCACTTTATATTTTGCCAAACATTTAAAAAATAATCAAGTTGTCATCTGTCTTTTCTGGTTTCAGTATGTCGCGTGAATATCAAATTTACCAAACCTGCTTTTCTTTTTCGTTTCTTCTCGAAAGAATTCAGCTTACACTTTGTGTTCTAAGTATGGGCGTTCTTTTTGTTTGATATAAAAAATATTGAACCGTTTGAGGACACTGTGCCTGAAACATTAAATGTGCCATAAATATTTGAAATATATTATGCAATTTAGCATGCTAATTAGCTGATACCCTACAAGAAATAAAAGTAAAAGCAGAACAAGACATTTTTTTTTAGGAAATGAAAGTAACTAAAAGAAAGTAAGAACGCAAATCAGAGATGAACACCAAGTGACGGAGTACTGATGTTGGCAGAAAGAGTAGTAATATACAGTACTGTGCAAAAGTATTAAGCCAAGAACTTCCTTTTCTATGTGCCGGTTGCCACTAGGACGTCGGTGATCATGTCTCTTATTAACTTCTTATTGTTTAGTAACGTTCGTCTCTTTGCTAAATCTCTTATACATTATTGTTCCACAACCTTTTCAGTACGTGAGTAATCATCAGTGTTCTTTACTTTTTGTCCCTTGCAGTTCTAAGTAACTTTAAGTCAGAATAAAGAAATATAAAAGTTCGTTTATTATGACAGAATTTCTTTAATCGGCAGAGGATGTAAGAGGCTCTACTGAAGGGTAGTCTCTCGTCTGAGGAAAAGTAGACTAAAATCTTTGCCCAAGCTATACAACTTGGATGACTCACATTAAAAAGGCCTTGTACCACATTTTGTCTCAAATGGGGAGGCAGCTAAATACTTATATTACTGTCTAGCAGTTCACCATTAGTAGCAGTTATCTGCTTCATGCATCTGGCGAGTATTGTATTTTGTTGATGTTATAAAGATTCCTATTTTATTTTCCAACCTCCGTTTTAGTTATTACTCATTCAGTAAACTTTTTTATTTACGACTTGAACACAGGGTGCTTTTCAACCAAACGTTTATAAGCACGTTGCAGCTGCTGAAGATACAAATGTGCATTTAGTAATGAATTGGGTTTGAAAAACTCTCAGCAAAAAGAGGAGCCCAAATTGCGAATTACAGGCCGGGGATACTAAAATCAATGAAGTAGAGAAATTTAAATACCTGGAAAGAGTTCTAACAGAAGACGGAAAATGTGACATTGAGATCCCAAGGCGTATTGGAATGGCCAAGGATGCATTCCAAAAGCTAAGAAGAGTATTAAGAAACAGGAAAATTTTGTTCGAAACAAAGAGGAGAGTATTGCATTGTTATGTGATGTCTGTCTTTCAATGTGACTGCGAATGCTGGACATTCATTAAAGATAAAGGAAAAACTTGAAGCAACCGAAACGTGGTGCTACAGAAGGATGCTGAGGATACCATGAACCGAACAACGAGGTTTTGAAAAGGATTGAAATGAAAAGCAAAGTCATATTTAACACCAGGAAAATATAGCTGAAGTTTTTTGAACATGTAGTGAGAAAAAGAAGCTTAGAGAATCTGATACCCACGGGACGGATAGAGGGAAAGAGATACAAGGGAGAGCAACGCGATACATACTTGAAAAGCTTGAGTATATGGAAAGCATAGCAGGGTTTGGGTGGGCTAACAAATAAAATAGGAAGATGTGGAAGGCCATGATCACCTACGTCCCCAAGAGACAAGGCACATAGAAGAATAAGAAGATTTTGGGATTTATTCGTGTAAATCTGTTGCTTTTTTCGTTGTACATTGTCGGGTGTAAGTTTTAATTGTATTAGCTTTTCTTCTTTTTCTATATGTCGTGTCCCTTTAGGACGTAGGCGATTATAGCCCTTCACATCTTCGTATCCTTTCTCTTGTCCTCCCACTCAATATCCACTCTACTATTCATTTACTCAAGTCCATCAACTATATCATGCATTGCTTTACCTTTTCTCGATTACCCTTTATCCGTCCCATGAGCATCAGGTTCTCTAAGCCCTCTTTCCTCATTACATGTCCCAAAAACTCTTTTTCCTGAATTTAAGTAGCAGTTTCCTTCTTGTGTCCATTTTCTGCAAAAACTCGTTGTTGCTCACCTGTTCAATTTATGGTATCTTCAGCATCCTTCTTTTAAAATCATATTTTAGTTGCTTCATGGTTTTTCCTTCATCTTTGATGATATTGTTCAGCATTCACTGCCATATTGAAGAACAGCAATCCAGTACTTTCTTCTTTGTTTCTTTTCTATCTCTTATTATTTTGCTCAGCTTCTGGAATGCGTCATTTGCCATGACAGTTCGCCTTCGGATCACACTTTCCGTTTTCTGTTAGAACATCCCCCATGTACTTAAATTTTTGTACTTGCTTGATTTTAGTATCCCCAACCTCTAATTGGCATTTTGTGCTTCCCCGTTTGCTGATGACCATACATTTGGTTTTCTTGTAGTTTCAAAGTAAACATTTTCTTTAAGACTTCCACGTGCTTACACGATCCATCCCTGGAATTCTCAGTATCCTTATGTAGTGCCATGTGTAAAAGCAAGGTGTAGATCACTCAGGACATGAACAGATACGGCACATAAAAGAGGTTGTTTTTGGACAGACCGTGTATTAACTGATCTGAATACTTTCTTTCCTTCCCCCTCTTGTTCGTTATAACGAATTCTAAAACATGCTATCTAGCATTTCCTGCCTATTTACTATTGACACTCGGTTGTCGATTTTCTTTTCTTTCAAGAGCACCTTGATAAACATCTTTAAATCACTAGAAGCATATCTGTAACGTTATTTGAATATATTAGTGCATAGGCTGCGTTTTGCATGGAACACAATCCTAAATAGTACAATTATGCTATTGTAGAAACTAGTATATATAGATTTTCCTATGGGGTCGATATTGTTCTGTCAATGTAAGTATCTTACGGCGTTATTTGTTATTTGATGATATTTATCTGATGATGGGAGGCACAGTGGACTAATGGATAGCAGCTCGGATTGATAAATTGTAGGACCGAGATTGAACTATAGTCATTGCATTCACTATGGATCCATACATCGAGGTATGGATCCATTTCTTCTCTCCTCAGCTATGGTTAAATAACAGGATAGAATTCATCCTATTTGTTGGGGATCACCCCTTTTTACACATAAGAATGGACTCGCCTGATGTGTATATATAATCCTGCCTATACAGTGAACGGCAGCAGTAGCAGTCGTGGTTCCGCCGAAGGGTAGAACCACGACTCGGTAAAAATAGACAGACATATTTTTGGCCCGGCTATATGGCTGGGAATTCCCACATTAAAATGACCATGTGTCACATCCGGGCTTGCGTGGGAAGCCTAGTAAATACAGCAGTAGCAGTCGTGGTTCCGCCGAAGGGTAGAACCACGACTCGGTAAAAATAGACAGACATATTTTTGGCCCGGCTATATGACTGGGAATTCCCACATTAAAATGACCATGTGTCACATCCGGGCTTGCGTGGGAAGGCTAGTAAATACAGCAGTAGCAGTCGTGGTTCCGCCGAAGGGTAGAACCACGACTCGGTAAAAATAGACAGACATATTTTTGGCCCGGCTATATGGCTGGGAATTCCCACATTAAAATGACCATGTGTCACATCCGGCCTTGCGTGGGAAGCCTAGTAAATACAGCAGTAGCAGTCGTGGTTCCGCCGAAGGGTAGAACCACGACTCGGTAAAAATAGACAGACATATTTTTGGCCCGGCTATATGGCTGGGAATTCCCACATTAAAATGACCATGTGTCACATCCGGGCTTGCGTGGGAAGCCTAGTAAATACAGCAGTAGCAGTCGTGGTTCCGCCGAAGGGTAGAACCACGACTCGGTAAAAATAGACAGACATATTTTTGGCCCGGCTATATGGCTGGGAATTCCCACATTAAAATGACCATGTGTCACATCCGGGCTTGCGTGGGAAGCCTAGTAAATACAGCAGTAGCAGTCGTGGTTCCGCCGAAGGGTAGAACCACGACTCGGTAAAAATAGACAGACATATTTTTGGCCCGGCTATATGGCTGGGAATTCCCACATTAAAATGACCATGTGTCACATCCGGCCTTGCGTGGGAGGGCTAGTAAATACAGCAGTAGCAGTAGTTGCCACGCTGTAACTGACTTTTTCACTGTCAGCACTCTGCCTTCGGGTAGAGGGCGCTCTCTGCTTCCGAGCAGGGAGCAATAACCCAGTTATTGTGGTTCCGCCGAAGGGTAGAAGCACGACTGGGGAATAATAGACAGACATTTTTTGGCCGGGCCATATTACCCGGAAAGCCCAGTTATAAACTGACCATGTGTCACATGTTGCCCTTACTGGGAGGGACAGCTAAATAATGCAGTAGCAGTAGTTGCAAAGGAGCACTTCAGCAGTCGCTTAGTTGATCAGTAAGTTGGTGCATAGTAAGTTGGAGTTATTTGGATATAGGCTCATTACCCTGATATACTTTTTCAATACAAGACTGTATTCATTCTACTAATAGTATTCCTAGTATTCCTGAATTGACTAACCCGTGTTCCAGTTTGTATATTTTTGTTCAATATAACTTACATTTTTTATCTCCATATCTGCTTTTGTTATTTATTATTTTGTGTGGTTTCTCAACCGGAACTTATAACACTATTGTTATGTTTGAACTCGACTTCAAATTCCATGTTGTGGACTATTAACTTTTAAGCTACCTGTACGCATACAGAAATCAATATGTTTCAAATTATAATTCATTCAAATATGGCGACGAATTTCACCAATTTACACTTGAGCTAGACAGATTTATTAAACAGTATATTTCTTTCTTTTCGACTACCGGTCTAAATTTATATAAGAAATATTAGTGAATAAAAACAGTTGCGTGGACGCAAGTAAGGTAGTGCATTTAATCCAAATTGCAACACATTTCTGTAGGGTCTGCAAAGAGGCGTGGTATCTGGCATTGTCATAATAGAAGCGACAATTTTGGACAATCTCGTGTGTTGTCGTTAACCGTTTCAACTGCAAACAAGATTTTGGATGCAGAACAGCTGTTGGTCTGATTAACGTCAAATCAATTTGTTTTGCACTCTGACTTTTCCCATAAATAATGAATTTCTCGTGATCGTTTACAAAATTAGCTCGTTGTTTTTGTGTGTGACTGAGCAGACTATCAGAAATTGTACTGTAGCCAACAATTTTATCCATAAAATGATGGGACGCGTATTAAGTGATACGTATTCTTTTCCGATAAGCAATCAATTGCTTGTGATCGTTGACAAAATTAGGTCGGGATTTTTCGTATGATTAAGCAGACCATCTGAAATTGTACTTTAGCCAATAATTTTTCCCTTTAATTGATAGAACGCGTATTAAGTGATATGCATTCTTTTTTTCCTTTCCTTTAACTCCTGGGCATGACGTTAAACAGCATCCAGCAGTAAGGCCTCTGATTGCGAAGGTTGTGAGGAGCATGGAACTACCTCTTAATTGCTATTGATCCCAGGTCCACTCTGACCCGGAGTGGCAGCACCTGTTAGGGTTTCAGCTATGGGCAAATAGTTAACCCCTAAACTGGGGTCAAAACACTATGAAAGTACAAAAATATACTTTTATAGAAATATATACATAAAAATAGACTTTTATAGAAAAATATACATTTTTGAAGGAAAAATATTACCAATAATACATTTTTAAAGAAAATAATTATTGCCATAACACATTTTTGAAGGAAAAAAATTAATCTCAGCAAAACATTTTTGAATAGAAAGCTAGAAGACATTTTTAGTTTTCTAAAATAAAAAAAAGAATAAAAACAAAAAAAATTTCATTAAAACCTGACTAAATCAACTTTTTCACTATAACCGAACATTAAAAAAGAATACCTTTAAACTCACCTTTTTGGCATTTAATAACCCACAGAGGTGTTGATATGCCGTTAAACAAAATTCAAACTAAAACTTTCCTTTAACCTTTTTCCTGCTGTTTTTTTATCACTGTTTCTAAAACCTACCAACTATCATTTTCTGTATATTTAGTTTTGACATTTGGTCGTCGATTTGATTTTCATTCAAGAGCACCTTGATAAAGAAGATCTTTAGATCACTAGAAACATATCTATAACGCTATTTGAATATCTTATTGGACAGGCTGTGTTTGTCATGGAAAATATTCTTAAACGCTATAATTATACAGTTGTATAAACTAGTATATAAATATTTTACTATGAGGTTGATATTGTGTTTTATTGCATTCAATCACACGACAAAAACAATTTTTGATACAAGCATGTATCATGTATGGCACTTAACTAACTGATTGAAGTTAAAACTGGTACAAACATGTTTTCAAGAAAACAGTCATGGGTGAGGTCAACAAAGGTCAAAAGTGATTGACAGATATATCCGGCCGTGAATGATTTCAACAGGGTGCAAAAAAATGCGACGACCGGCTTGAAAGGCAAGGACCGGCAAGGATATGGTTGACGGGTACATCCAGCCACAGATGAAAGTCATACGGGAACAAGAGTGATTGACACATAAACGGCCGTAGATGATGTTAACAGATCGACAACGCGATGTTTTGGTGCTATATAAAGTCTGTGGATTTTGTCTGAAGAGACTCCCGCTGGCTTCCGACTCCCGACGGATCTTTGGTGTATGCGACTCTCTTCGGCTGCCCTCACACAAACGTCACCAACGAAGAATAAAAATATAAGATTATATTCTTATATATACGTGTTTCTCGTTGTCTGTGTCAGTGTAATATACAACAATTGCCTGGTTACAAAAACCTAGAAGCTTCCGCAATCGGTAAAACTTGCATCCTTGAAACACCAGTTCTCGCATGATCAATGAAGTTAAGCAACATCAATCCTGGTCAGTAACTAGATGGGTGACCATTTGGGAAAACTAGGTGCTGTAAAGTTTGATGTGATGTGCATGTGGTTTAGTGGATAGTAACAAGGAATTGTTAGATTCAATTCCAATTGTAGATGGGCCCGGTATATACAATTACGCGCAAATGCCCTTGGGTAAAGTATGAATATTCGTCTTCTCTTCAGCTTTTTTAGAGATGGAAAGTGTCATGGCGGCATCACGGACAGACTGAATGAACTCTTTCAACCATTACTTATACTTCTCCTCACAAGAGATTAGAGGAAGTAGCCTGAGGAGGGCGCCCTCAGAGCGACCCTAAATCAGCCAAGAGTCGGTCTACGAACACTGCTACCTTAGCGACCATTACAAGTCCCAATTCTAAGGCCGAGAGTCGAATCATAGTATTCCACACTAACTCGTGTTATTGTTTCTACTAACCAAGTTCCAAGTATTGTATTCTTTCCGTATTTAATATATATGTGCATTTTCCTATTTGGTTGTTTTTGCGTTATTCATGCTGGACCTTTAACCGGGTCCACGACAGAAAGTGACAAAAACAATTTTCAATTAAAAAAAAACAAACAAAAAAAAACACACACACAGAAAACAAACAAAAATACCAAACATCTTTTATTCTTACTTCTGCATGGAGTTTGTTGGGTTGCAAATACTGCAATCACCCATAAGCGCTTTCTTGTAGTCGACTGGTCAGTTTCAAGATTAATAATGTTAAAAATAGGAAAAACTCTGAAAGATTTCAAGCAAAACAATATATCAACGATTAACGAACATATATAAAAATGATTATCAAAAATAGACACTGTTTTGCAGCCATATTGTAATTTTGAAAACAATCGTCAAAAATTTAAATGCAAAGTCAATCGCCCTCTTTTGTCTCCCTGATTTCTGTTATTTTATTGTCCTTCCTCATTTCTAAAGTATTTTCATTCTCTTGCACCTTCAGTAAACTCTGGCGTCTTTATTGCTTTTTGGGGGTTGGAATGATTAAAAAGAAAAAGACTAACATACTTTTTATTATGCTATCTTCTACTTTTATGCTTGAATTTTTATCCGAATTATTCTGATCCAATTTCTTATGTTTTTACATGGAAAAATCTTACAAAATACTTTCTGATACGTAAACTTTTCCAAGTTTATCGTTCCATGTAGCTTTTTTTCTGAAAACCTATTTTTTACGTAACATCTAATGATTTATTTTCATTACCCAGTCATAGATCACTGGTGCCGCCTAAGCACGAATTTATACGAGATACTAGATTAGCAACTAGGTCCCACCCTTTTACAGTTAAACAAATAAGATGTAACCGTAAATTCTACTCCAACAGCTTCTTTTCTCGCGCTTCCCGCCTGTGGAACTCCCTTCCACAAGTCTGCTTTCCCGACAGTTACAATCTCCAGGTGTTTAAATGTAGGGTCAATAGACACCTCCTATCACACTAACTCCCAACTATTCTCACAACACTCTCATCTACCCAACCCTCATTCTCGGTATCCTCACCCGCCTATCACCCACCCTCTGTTATTTCCTATATTTAATCAGCCTTTCTCCACTCTACGTAGCCCCCTGCACAGTAGTGGCAGTGACATGCCTTGCTCGGGGTGAAACGCTTATAAAAAAAAATGTCTTCTCCTATAAAACTCATTTTGAGCTGATTGCGGGCACTACTCACAATGTGTTCTATAGTTTCATTGAATTATTGACGTTCAGAAAAAGGGTGACATCTCTTTTTTGTGGGCAGTATTTCTTGATATTATTCATACTGGTATCTTAATTGTTGTGAATCCGGGTGAGGAACCACACAAAAATAATGAACAACAAAACAGCTATTTTAGATAGAAAAACAGGTTATATTGAACGTAAATATACAAACTGGAACGCAGGTTAGTAATCCAGGAATACGATTAGTAAGGAATATATATATATATATATATATATATATATATATAAGTCTTGAAGTGGAGCTGTGTTGAAATAGTATATCCGTATAATATTATTCTGGCAAGTGGAGCTCAGAGGTACTATGCCAACTGACGCGGTATTCTCTGTGTAACTTCTGTATTGTTCGGTAACTTACGGATCAGTCCCTTTGTCTCTAACGGATCTCTACGGTTCTCTCTATGGCAGGAATATATGTATACTCAAGTCGAGTCCATTATCATAGAAAAAGGGGAGATCCCATAACACTAATCTTGCTGTATAATTTTTTAAAGTTTTCTTTAACCATTTCTATGTCATTTGGTTCTAGGTTCATTCGTTGCCCTCTAAAAGTCTCCGCACTATGCTTTTTCTCTCGCTATTTCATATTTTTCTTGAATTGCTTTTGAATCTAGTTCACTTACTCTCTTTTCAAAACCAGTTCCTTTTTCACAATTCTCATCAGTTTTCTTCTTTCTACAGTCGTTTTAAGATACAATCCGCCAATATATGATTATGGATAGTGTGCGTCATGTATTATAAAGTATTTCCTCGTTTCTGTAACCAGGCATTTCAGATCCAACCCTACCAAGATCTAAAACATAACGCATTATCATCACGGCTTGAGCATTTAGAGCTGATACCAAAGAGGAGGCGACTGGTTTGCTATGTGATGTCAGTTCTTCAATATGGCAGTGAATGCTGGACAATATCACCGAAGATGAAGGAAAAACCTGAAGCAACTGAAATGTGGTTCTACAGAAGGATGCGGCGGATATCATGGATCGAGCATGTGAGCAATGACGAGGTTTTAGAATATATAGAAACAAAATGGAAATTAATAATGAGCATCAGAAAGAGACAGCTAAAGTTCATGGGACATGCAATGAGGAAGAAAGGCTTAGATAACCTGATACTGACAGGCCAAATAGAGGGGAAAAACAGGGGAAAGCAGCGGATAATGTATTTGAAGGACGTGATCAGGTGAATGACGGAACGAGAGTTGCGTGGTATCACAGGAGAAACTGTGCTAAGAGCCACCAGGGATAAGGAGATGTGGAAAGCCATGATCATCTACGTCCTGAAAGGACAGGACACACAGAAAAGAAGAAGAAGAAGAAGAAGAAGAAGAAGAAGAAGAAGAAGAAGAAGATCGTGTTCACGCCATTCACTTTTGACTTCAGTCTTTTACAAATGTGACATGTACTTCATTTTCATTTCTTTGTGCTTCTAAAATAACGGAATACTTGTAGCCTCCGTTTTTTCACTACTGACTTGGTGATTTCTCCACTAGACATCACAATCCCATCACTTCTTGCAAACTCCCTCTTCATTATCATAACTGTGCTCTTAGATATCATTCTGAAATCATCGGTACTTCCTTTGTGTGCAAGACTTTCTTCATATTCTTGGCAAAGATAATCCATAAATAGAAAAAGAATTATACTTCCATTGCCTGAACACAGATTACAAGAACCCCTGGATACTTGTATTAGAGAGTGAGTGAATTCTGTTTGAATTTCTGTGACGAGGAATTATCATTATTTAAATTCGGGCTATTGGCCTCATCTTTGTTGTTATTAAAGTAGAATATTTAGAGACATTTCTTACTGGCTTAAATGTAAGCTTTAATGAACTCACTATTTACCCGAGCCTACTAACAAAGGCGGGATTTTTATCCTCTACACTCGAGCACAAAATTTTTCGTAGTGTCTATTTTCCTAGATGAGACTCATCTGGATTCCTCTCTGCCTGAAAGCAGAGAATCTAACGATATCAGGGCTTTAATGAATTTGGTATTTATCCAAGTCTTTCCAAAAAGGAGATGCGAGTGTAGGTGATAAAAATCGGCCTTGCGCAACATTCGGCGGACCTGTATGACACTGTATGACACTGTATGACACTACCACCCCCTTTAAATTTGTTGATTTTCATTTTTTCAGTGCAATCTTATCGATTACATCCTAAACTTTCTGACTGACAAAAAAAAAAAAAAAAAGAAAAGAAATTTGGAAAAGTTTCAATATTTAAACAATTTTAGGGGAGCTTAGTTTCTCATACAAAGTTATATTAAATCGATCCTCCATTTTGGAACCAATCGCCAGTATGATATTACCAACACTTGTAAATTTGTTGATTATCACTTTTTTTAAAACTTTTTTCAGTGTAATCTTATCGATTACACCTTAAACTTTCCGATTGACGGAAAAAAAAAGATTTGGAAAAATTTCAATATTTAAACAATTTGGCGGGGGGCTCAGTTTCTCAGTTTAAGAAAAGGGCAAGAGCTCGTCAAAAAAAACAAACATAAACAATGCTAGTGATTCCAAAATGAAGAATCGATTTACTATAATGTTGCATGAGAAACTGAGCCCTCACCAAAATTGTTATCCGTCCGTGCAAGGCGTACTGCTGCCATTTATGGTCAGGTGCCCCTGCCCTTCTCCTCAGTGTTCTTGACAAGCTCCAAAGGAGAGTCTGTAATGTGATAGGTACTGATCTGGCGACTCGACTGCAGCCACTTCCCCATCGTCGAAATGTGGCCTCCCTCTGTCTCTTCTATAAATATTTTCATGGCTTCTGCTCGGATGAGCTTAAGTCACTGATGCCTCCTCAACAGGTGTTTACTCGTGCAACCAGATTGGCAACTGGGTCCCACCCATTCACAGTCAGGTTAGCCAAATGCAGACGACAATTCTACTCCTGCAGCTTCCTCTCTCGCACTTCCCGCCTGTGGAACTCACTCCCGTATTCTTGCTTTCCTGACGGCTACAACCTCCAGAAATTTAAATACAAAGTCAATACTCATCTACTAACCACTGGCCTCTAGCTCTCTCTCCTCCCCTGTATAACCTTCCCTTTCTCTCCATCTATGTATCTGTCATCGCACCTGCTTTCTCAGCTTTCTATTGTTCCTTTCTAACTAGTTTGTACTCCTCACTCTTTTCTAATTAATCTTTTTACTTTTATGTAACCCCCTGCACATCAGTGGCGTTTCCGCCTTGCTCGGGGTGAAATGATTAAAAAAAAATATTAAAATTTTTTCCAATTTGCTTTTGATAATCGAAATCTTTATGTAATAATCGATGAAATTGGGCTGAAAAAGGGATAGGGAGACGTGGAAAGCCATGATCGCCCACCTCCTGAAAGGACAAGGCACATAGAAGAAGAAGAAGAAGAAGAAGAAGAAGAAGAAGAAGAAGAAGAAGAAAGAATATCCAAGTTGCATACACGAAAGAGGACTTCCACAGCTGCGTTTTATTTACCGGGGTGATCTCTTACATCAAACGAGTAACTCTAGAGTTCTATCCTCCAACTGGTTATCTTCTTATTTTTGAATTTACTGGATATTTTTGCGTTAAACATGAATGCAGCTGAGTTTTGTTGACCAGTAATCAAATTTGACAAAAACAGATTTTTTTCTATTGCAGAATGCCTATGTTCTGATTTAGACAGGGTTATGAATAAAAAGGTTATGGGTCTACCCGACTGTCTTAAAGAAGCGGCTATGGCACATTCTGTGTTGTCCGTCTCTACTAGCAAAGGTAGTGTATGATCGGGCGTACTAATGGCTGCTCTCGCCAAGCCCCTTTTTAAGCGTTAAACGTCTTCTCTGTTATGGGAAATAACGTAAATGTTGATACAGTTGTTAGAGGGTAGATGTGTTTCTGAAAACGACGGTATCCAGTTTGCATACCGTGCGAATATTTCTAATGCACTGCATAGAGTGGGTAAATCTTTTTGGGTCTGGTAGGCTGGATAATGGATTCAGATGTTGTGGATCCGGTTTTTATTATTTTTACTGATTATATATTAAAAAATCTCATATTTTTACACGTAAACTAAGATATGTCTTGGTTAAGCGTCAGCTGCTACGAATAGTTTGAGATTTTGGTCATGTTTCACTCGATTCTTCCGCAAATAGTTACATTATCAATATAAGCATAGATACCTTGCAGGTTCTCTTTCAATGTTATCTGGCCTGTTACCCGTTAAAAGCTAACTACCTCATTAGTTTTGCTAAAATGTATCCTGTGAAATTGATAGAGTTTGCCGCTAGACTCGAAGGCCGCATATGATTTATTGCTGGTCTTTATAGCTACTTGATGATATGCACTTTTGAGGTACAGAGTACTAAGTAGATTGTTTTTAGCTATTTTCTATTATCTTGTCAATCTTGGAAGAGGGTATTTCTACTCGTGAATAGCAGCAAGATGTTGTTTAATTAAGGTTCATTTTTGAAGAGCCTAGTTTTTGATACGATGAGGCGGTGGGGGCAAAATGAGTGAAGAGGTCTCTGACGTTACTGCATTTGTATCGTGCTTTTTAACATTTTGTCTTGTGAAATCTAATACTCTTTCCTGGTCATAAGCTGTAGTATTAAGGTGTTATTGAGGATCCCGGGAATTTGCATATAATTCTGGCACTGCGTGCCAGAATTATATGAAAATCGATTTTTTAGTTCTAACTCCGACAGTTTTTAATAAAAAAAAATAGTGAAACTTGGCACGTTATATGACAACACTAACACATGTGCAGATCTAAAATTCTAAGCTAATTTGTGCAATAGTAAACAAATGGCAGCCATTTTGGTGACTTGCAGCCTGTTTCAGCGTGCCAACTTTATATGCAAATCATTGCTAAAGTGTCAAATATGGTGAAGTGGTGACAGAAAATTAGAACATTGAATATTTTAGGAATATGTAATTTGAGAACAACAATAATACAGAACAAACATCTTCAATATGGTTTCATAGTACAATCAATATTGTATATAATTTCCATTTTTATTAACAAGAGAAGAAAACCTTTGTTTCATTGAAGATGTCAAACGTTTGATTTCATCTGATGAAATTTCTTTGGCAGCAGTCAGAATGGCATTCCAGAGGTCATCCTTGGAGGTGTACTACCTTCCTCCAGAGTAAATCTTCCTTTTCAAGATGCTCCACAGATTTTCGATGGGATTTAAATCTGGAGAACAGGCTAGCCATTGCATTATTTTCCCATGTCTGGCAAAAACACTCTCCAAATATTCAGTGGTTATCCTTGCAGCATGAGACAGTGCATTATCATGCATGAATAACATCTTTTTCCGGAATGGCGAATTCTTCTTCTTGTGTCAGGATTCGAGGTGTTCCTTAATGAAGTCAATGTAGAGTTTGGCGGTCATTTTCACTCTATCTGCAACTCTGAATGGTCCTACCAGCTCATTGCCAATGATTGCAGGCCAAAACATCACACCACCACCTCCTTGTTGATGCCTGATCTGGTGGGGAATTGAACCCTCATTACAGTACCATCTAGGGTCGCTCAATACTCATAGGTGAACAAAACAGTTTGAAAATTTACCTTCATGTGATTTCTTGCTTACTCCGTCCTCTTTTTCTTGTGGAGATCTTTTAATGGAGGTCGAATCTATGGCTTTCTACATTTTGCAACTGTTCTCAGGATACGGCATCGAGTTGATTTGGGTACATCAGGAACACCAGCGTTTTCAAAAACGTTTTTGCTAGTTTCAAGAGGGTCACGGTGGACTTCTCTCTTGATCCTACTCATGGCTCGATGCAACGCAGGTGCTTTCTTATGAATTTTCCCTTTGTCAGAACGTCTGTTGCAAAGTCAGAGTAAGTAACAAATTTTTTAATTGTACGAAGATCACGGGCCAATTCTTTGGCTATTTCTAAGGGAGATATCTTATTACAAACCCTTTAGACAAGTTTAGACTTCTCAGCTTGACTCAAAGCATCTTTACGTCCCATCTTGCATATAAAGTTGGCACGCTGAAACAGGCTGCAAGTCATTAAAATGGCTGGCATTTGTTTACTATTGCACAGATTAGCTTAGACTTTTAGATCTGCACATGTGTTAGTGTTGCCATATAACGTGCCAAGTTTCATTATTTTGATTAAAAACTGTCGGAGTTAGAACAAAAAATCGATTTGCATATAATTCTGGCACGCAGTGTAAATGAACAACAACCAGTAATTGAGATAGAAAATAAGTGTATTAACGTAAGGATACAGACGTGAATGAAAATTAGTAGTCCAGGAATGCGGGTTAGTAAATAGTATATGTACAAGTCTCTGGAAGTGAAACCGTATTGAGTATGTCCGCATCGGAAGCTGACGGTTACTGCGTAATAATCTTCTTGATGAGTGGAGCAAAGAGCTACTATTAAGTACTGCGTACTGACTCCTAATCTCTTTCTGGACTCTTGTATTCTCCGGTTAGCGGTATTTTTCAGTCTCGCTTCTATAGCAATAGTATAAGTATACTCTGGGCGGGTCCATCTTTATGAAAAGGTAGAACCCCACAACAATTTATCCGATATCCGTGGATCGAATCTCATTTATATAGACATTTCGTATCAATTCGGCTCGATATTGTTCCGTTGATACCGAAGAAAATGAACAATCCTAACTAAGGTTTACCAAGTCTGGACAGAAACCGTGAATTGAATCTGAAGATAACCAGTTAAATCTAGAGACCATTTGATTTTTCGTTTTTATGTAGATCCTGTTTGTGCTTGTTAAAGCCCCCTTCCTGGAAAGGTGCATTTGCGAAATACTCAAATATTTGTACTGAGACTTATTTCTTAAGATCGTGCAGCTTTTTAGAACTTTCGTCGCTGTAGGTATTCTTCAGTGACAATATTCTAGTTCAGAGTATTTAAAGTGCAAGACGTGTGTACGTGAAACTAAAGGCAAATATTCTTAGGTCTTTCAGACTTTGGTTTGCTTCAGTTATCAGAGGTGAATTCTTACCTTAATTCTTTATTATTATTGCAAAAAATTCTTTTGGACTAGCATTTGTATAATAATCACATGCTGTGTCATGACTAATTGTGTTGTTGCTACCACTTTTGATGAAACAAAAGACATTTACGAATAACAAAAGAAAAACAAGTCTTTGTTTCTTTCTTTATCCGACCCAAAATTCCAGCACCCAACTTAGCCTAACCGAAATTCCATGAATATAAAATCCCTGAAAATCCCAAGTAGGCATCTATGCTGATGACACTACCATTTACTCCCACCTCAGTAAGAAATCTGGCGAGGTGGCCAAGGATAACCTCGCTGCTGTTCTCGAGGATCTCCACTCTGTGGTAGACTGGGTTAAGAAATGGCTTGTAAATTTGAATGCTTCTAAAACGAAGCTCCTATCTGTCAACCACCACAGGCAGTCCCTCCTACCCCACATCCGATTTCTACTACTACTACTACTAGCAGTAACCGTAATATCTGTGAATAGCCATGACATATTGGAAAAATAGGGGAGTGGTTTCCTGTGGTCTTCTATACAATTTTAAATTCAGAGTTATTCTTCTTCTAGACTAGCTGCCATTCACGGCTAGAGAGAGATAAATCTACTCTTCTAGTTCGCCAGTTGCTGGAAATTCTATCTACTAGTTATATAAGTATTTTCATATGCTTTACAGATACAGGGGATGTACGTTGTGGTGCAGTGGATATAGACTCGGAACGACAAATCGAGGAGCTGAGTTCGAATTCCAATTGAGGTCATTGTATTCACTTACACACTAATACCCTTGGGAAACGTATTAATCCGTCTTTTCCCTCTGGTTATGGGTTAAATAATAAAACAGATTGAGTTCTAGCAACCTGCCTAATACAGAAAGCAATGGCAACCTACTGAGGGATAATCTTCTGCCCACTTAGTCATGTCTCTTTCGACTCATGATTGCCCAAAAGCGTGTACCACGTATGGCACTTAAGTGACTGACTGAATATAATAGTTGGAAACATGATTAAGGCTTCTACTGGGCATAAAGTAGGGGATCGATTTTCTATGGTTATGAAGTAATAAACTGATCCCCCCACTAATTACTACATAATGATATAATACATTTCTACTCCCTCTAGCTATGAGTCAAATAACAGGACAGGTTCGGTTCTATAGCCTTGGTTGGCAACCAGTCTACCACAGAAAGTAATGGCAACCTACAGCGGGATAATCTTCTGCCCACTCAGTCATGTCTCTTTCGAGACATGATCGTCCAAAGCGTGTATCGCGTAGGGCACTTAACTGACTGATACAGATACAAATTCTGATAAAAAAAGTATCGGGGATTTTGCTATGGTAAAGAATCTAAGGCATACAGAGCGAAACCCTGAACTCGATTGCGTATACACATTAACTTATAATGTTCTCGTTTAATGCCGACGTTTATAGCAGTGCTTGGAAGGAAAGTGTGTAGAATGTGGTCATTTCACTAAACTACAGACGTTCCATCAGTGAATACGGCTTGTACAACTATTTTTTGGGAAAGAACAACTACCAGATTTTGCTACTTGCGACTTTTTTCTCTTACTAAAAATCAAATCCCATTTATCATTGTCTCTGCCTTTCTCCCTCATCACACTATTCTCACAGTTTACCCGTCTGCCTTTTCTTATACTTAATAACCGGAGGGAACCATTTAGACTGAGCGAATACTTCAGAGACACTCCTATCCTAATATTACTCATGCACGCACATGCATACGTACGTTCCTGCCTACGTACAATACACTCATTCGTGCAAGAACTGCTACGGACATTTTAACGACCTTGTACAAATAAAAAACAACATTACTTTTATTTGTAAAAACCTCAATTTATATATATATATATATATATATATATATATAGTTGTTTCTATATAAAATTTGATTTTCTTGTTTTGCACCCCTCTTATAGCGGGCTATCTAACAAGGCCAAATCAGACCCAACTAATGTTTCAACACACATACACTTCACTATAGCAGATAACCAACTATAAACTGGTAAAGCCCGACGTCCAAAAAAAAAGCAATTTTTTTAAAATCGTTTCACTCCGAGCAAGCATTCCACTGCCACTACTGCGCAGGGGGTTACATAGGGTCGGGGAAGTGATGAGAAGGATGGTTAGATATAGGAAATGTCAGAAGGAGGGTGATAAACGGGTAAGGATACCGAGAATGAGGCTTGGTTAGATGGTGAGAGTGTTTGAGAGAATAAATGCAAGTTAGTGTGTTAGGAGGTGTCTATTGACCTTACATTTAAACTCCTGGAGATTGTAGCTGTCGGGGAAGCAGGCATGTGGAAGGGAATTCCACAGGTGGGAAGCGCGAGAAAAGAAGCTGTTGGAGTAGAAATTACGGTTACGTCTTATCTGTTTCACTGTAAAAGGGTGGGACCTAGTTGCTAATCTAGTATCTCGTGTAAATTCATACCTAGGCGGCACCAATGACCTAAGTTCATCGGAGCAGAATCCGTTAAAGTACTTATAGAAGAGGCACAGGGAAGCCACGTCACGCCGGTGAGAGAGTGGTTGCAGCCGGTTCGGCAAGTTAGGGAAAGAAACACAATTTCAAGGCGTTAAAGAAATCCAAGAGAATACAATGAGGTAGCTACTTGCTATCCTCAAAAAATAGTTGCAGGAATGGAAACAGGGATGGATAAAGTGTGTGGCTTTAGAAGGAGATTACTTAAATGGGGAATTGTTGTAGATTTTTTTTATAGCTCTAGTCGCGATTGTTCTTGATCAGACTCCTGCAGCTTCTTCTCTCGCACTTCCCGCCTGTGGAACTCGCTCCCATATTCTTGCTTTCCTGACGGCTACAACCTCCAGGAATTTAAATGCAATGTCAATACTCATCTATTAACCACTTGACTCTAGCTCTTCCCCCACCCCGTATATCCTTTCCTTTCTCTCCACCTTTGAAACTGTCATCACACCTGCATATTCAGCTTTCTATTGCTCCTTTCTAACTGGTTCGTCTTCCTCTTCACTCTTTTCTAATTAATCTTTTTACATTTATGTAGCCCACTGCACATCAGTGGCATTACCGCCTTGCTCGGAGTGAAACGATTAAAAAAAAAAAGACTTTTTTTTAAAAAAGATTGCGAAAGTAAAATATACTACATTCTTATCTTCTAGTCTTCTTACTGTTTTGAGGAAATAAAATATAAAATAGATTTACGTTATGATAGGGCACTTCGACGGAGTGTGATCGATTCTCCCTAGGTGTTCCACCCTTTCAGCCTTGTGCAACTTTTAAGTTATAAGTGAGTCAATATAAAAATTATAATCATAGGTTCTTAGTAAGCATTAGCTGAGCAGTGACAGTTTTAAACTAAATTTCAATGCACGATATACAGATGAAACAACAGGAACCCACTACCTTTCTGGAGGCATTTTATTAAATAGATTTCAGAATAAGTTACAATCTCGAGTAAATCGAAATTCAAAAAATGAAAGAGACGACATTTTTACTCACATCATGACAACAAAACTAAAACCACTACAATATGTTTTATTTTCTTTTCTCAGAACATTTAGAAGATGAAAATGTTATTATCTAGAAGAAGAAATTTAATACATGGAAAAGCCATTTCCATCACTTCAATACCTTAGTTATTTCATACTAACCGCAAGAAGAAAGCTGTAAATATACAGATGAACTCTAAACGTAAAAAAAATCAGGTACTCAACAATAATTAATGTGAAAATAATATCTATTAAAGATTCTAGATATTTATTTTTACCAAGATATTATTATTCTAGATATTTATTATTATTATTCTAGATATTTATTTATTTTATTTTTTATTGCTGAAAAAACCCAAATACCTTAGAATATGAACAAACTTAACCCCATCTGCCATAATCTCATAATTAATAAGTTATAACATAAGAATAATAAATACGATAGTATATATATATATATATATATATACTATCAGTATAGCCCGGCGTTGCCTCGGGTGTAATGAAAGCTTTAAAACTAATCCATGGTCCTGGAGCTCAGACTCTTTGGACGTTGGCACAAAAATCTAAAAAGCAATAGTTGTTTCCAGCGAAACCGTAGACTGAAAGAAAAATGAATGGATGTAAGTCAAATTTTGATTTCCTGGTATCGATATCAAATAAGTCTTTTTCGTCATAACCTGAAATTTGAAGGCTAAATAAGTCCTCTGAGTAAATGGTAGCATGTCTTAGACTAAGAACTACAATTATACCTACTTAGAGCAAAAACTAAAATAAAAGGACTGAAAAAAATACAGACATACAGGCAGATAAACAGACACACACACAAACATCTTGCCTTACATATATATATATATATATATATTATCGATTTTTCTGAACTATTGTAAGAACTGCAACCTCGAAACTTCTGAATATCGTTTCTTATGTCTTTGTCTATGAGTGTATCAAATTTGATTAAAATCGGACGACTCCTTCTATAACCCGATTTTTTCGATTAACGATTTTCGATATTTATCGGGGGAACCTGGACACAAAACCTAGCTAAGAACACTCACGGACACTTATAGTACAACTGTGTAAATTTACAAGAAAATCGGTTCACCGTTTCGGAAACTATAGGTAACGGACACACACACTCACAGACACACACACGCGCACACACACACACACACAGATAAAGTTCCAATTATAAATAAATTTAGATATATATCGGTAAATTCAGATAAAACTTAAGGGGAAATAGCTATTTTCAACATGTCATTTTAAGACATGCATTCTCAAACCCATATAAACAAAGAATGAGGAAAAATTCTAAGCCCAGATGTTTGATCTCGTGAAGGAAGGGGTTGGGAGATATTGGTTTTCATAGAGTTAAGTTGGCGGAATTTTAGTAGTTATTTCTTTGGTAGTGGGAGGTATGTGGCTTGACCCTTGAGTTAGTAGTAAACTCATGCAATAAGTGCGGTAGAATTTATATTAGTATTGGGCTGTCCGACTTTTAGTCGTTTATATTCCTACACGCTGAAGCACATCAAATTTATCGATAGATATAATAATCTCCAATTATAGTCCGCTTCGAACTAACTCTTGAGCAAGAAATTGTAAAATTAGTTAATACGTATTAATTTTGCATATTGATCGAGAAAAAGCGACATTACATAACGTGAGAATTGGTAGAAATTCTGAATTTATCAAAATCAATCATCCATGAGCCCTTAGTGTATCTTGGGTAAATACCACGTGATCTGAGTGAAAAAAATCTTTTGTATCGTATTTCTCTCTGGGATTTGTTGTACACACGCAATGAAAACGCACCATTTCTTTTAGCAAACTGTGACGGGTGATTAGAAAGGGGTCATTTACAACAACGTTCAACTGAAAAAGATCCTGAGGTAAGCGATATGAGCCAACTTTAACCACTCCAAAAGCAGGTCTTCATCCTAAGAGAGTCGTGCTTTGCATCTGGTGGAATTAGAAAAGAATCTTGTACCAAATAACCAGTCAAATGATTCTGAAAATTTCTGCTCGCAACAGGCCGAATTAAATGAAGCAATTAAAGAAATGCCCAGAATTGGCGAACAATACCAAAGGTCATGTTTCTTTGGCGACCCGGCAGAAATTGTTGCAGTTTAGTTGGGGTGTGTTATCTCACCCGCCATATTTAACAAACATCGTCCCTTTGGTTTTTCTTTTAATCAATTCCTTGACAAATAATCTCAGTGGTAAAAATTTTAATTCTTTCATCATCATTCTGCGACCTCAGCCGAGATTCAAAATCTTGTCAGTAGCTGAATACTTGATGCTTGGCTAGAGCTACCAAGGGTGGTTTTATCATGACACCATCACTAGATGGGTTGCCTACCACGGCTTAAGAGAGGCGCATTCACCCTCATTGAGAGAAGGATATCCCGCGTCAGTTTCCCAACCTGGTATTTTTTACAACCTCGTGCTTGTAGAAAACTAATTTTTGAAAGGACTTTTTTATTATTATTATAACGTCGGTAGCAACGCCTATTCCTCTTTGGTCATTAAAGATATTATACATAAACTACTAATATATTAATTCTTTAGATAACATGAAAAAACACCTTCAGTTCTTTACCAGGAAACAACCGAATTTCTTAGCAAACGGAATCTTTAAGTGAAAGGAAAAATGGAAAAAGAACAACAAAATGGTTTATATTTAGTTGAATGAATGTTTAATGACAGAATTTTGTTTTCTGTTTTAATTTCTCTCCGCCTCGATCAAAAATCTGTGGAGGCTGACAAAGCAAACCTCGCTGCCAAGCTTGAAAAGGACCTCTAATCCGTGGTGAACTGGGGTAAGAAATGGCTCATGAATTTTAATGCTTCTAAAACGAAGCTGCTATCTATTAATCATCAAAGTTTTTTAAGCTTTGCTATACATAAAAAAAAGAAAGAAAAATCAGTCATGGGTCAAATTCTTTTTTCTCCCATGTATACAAACAATCATTTCGATGTTAAAAAAAAGACAAAAATGGTTAAATTTATTTATCATAAATCATCTAGAAGAATTATTGAATCAGTTATATTACAATTCAATTCGATCAATAAGTAAACAGTAGGTCATTAAAATATAACACCTTTTCTGACTAAGATATTATTTACAAAATAATATTAGAACAGATTCTAGTTATCTTAATAAAAATCGTAATGACTAATTTAAATTAAATTCAGTATTTCTTTCTAAAATTTCGTTATTCTCCTTTTATATCGACTTTTTATTTGCTAAATCCGCAGCTATGAAAGTCGGCTTTCTGTGCAGGGCCCGGTAGTTCTTTCCGCCTGAATCTATCCTGCAATTATATAAATCCACCATCCGCCCGTGTATTGAGTACTGCTGCCACATCTGGTCGGGTGTCCCTTCTATTCTCCTCCGGGTCCTTGACAAAATACAGCGAAGAATCTGTAATGTGCTTGATACCGACTTGGCTGACCGCCTGCAGTATCTCTCTCACCGGCGTGACGTGGCATCCCTGTGCCTCTTCTATAAATACTTTCATGGCTTCTGCTCTGACGAACTTAAATCACTGATGCCCCCTAGATGTGAATTTGCACGACATACTAGATTGGCAACTAGGTCCCACCCTTTTACAGTGAAACCGATGAAATGTAACCGCAATTTCTACTCTAACAGTTTCTTTCCTCGCACTTCCCGCCTGTGGAATTCCCTACCGCATGCTTGCTTCCCCGACGGCTACAACCTCCAGGAGTTTAAATGTAAGGTCAATAGACACCTCTTAACACACTAACTCACTCCCACTCTCTCCCTATGTACATCCTAAGTCGTCCATCACCCTCCTTCTGACATTTCCTATATCCAATCCCTCTATGTAACACCCTGCGCTATAGTGGCAGTGGATTGCCTTGCTTGGGGTGACACGATTAAAAAAAAAAGATTCCTTAAGTTTGGTTAGATCCAGTGACTTGATCCAAAGAGTTGTGTGTTCAATATTTAGCTACAGCAGTGAAGAGCAAATATCTTAGCGAGATGAGTTAAAAAGAAGATAAGTAAGACATCCGGAAGTGACATTGCTCATGGAATGAGAATAGTATACCCGAGTGATCAAAATAAAATGTTCGGTCCAAAGTTTTAATCACCTGAAGAAGGCTGGAGCGTACAACGGCCTAAACGTCGTGAACGTGAATATGGCAATATTTGTTTTTAGTTGTTCTGACGATTTTTCTTAATGAGCGAAACGTTGACACCAAAATAAAGCAATTAAAACATGCAACTGGTTTTCCAAAATTCTATTTTATACACTTTGTTCGGTTATATCCTATTAGTAACTTTAGCGTTATTAATATCAGTATTAACAATTCATGCAAGCTGTCATATTTGAGAAAGCACATCACACGCGCACACGCGTACACTCTCACGTATACGCGCACACCCACAGTCGTTGTATCTGTGTGTTAGTTAATATATGCACGAATTTTCACATCTCATTGGTTGCTTTTTTTTTTCAGAACAAACAACATACCCGTAGAACCATAAAAAGCACCCTGCAACCCATCCGGGTTTCATTAAAACAAATAAATTACGCCGTAAAAATTAAAAGCGAACGATGATCCCTCTACTGAAGCAAATGGAAGACGGGGTTTTTCATATAGAAGATGTCACTGGATTTCTCGTCAAAAACCCAAAGGTAAGTATACAGTATTATTTATCTATTCATTATTTAACCTAAAACTAAATATTTTTGTAACTATATATTTTATCAAGTTTATTTGCGAACTAAACGTTAAGTTCAATTTTATTTTAAAGGCACCTTGAAGCGAACTAATAAATCACCCTTATAATTTTATTTATTTACTTATTTTTTGTATAAGAGAGTTGTAGATAGATTCAATAGAGGTGAGACGGATAAAAGTTCAATCTAATTAATATCTTGAAGAAAGAGGACTCCGAATTCACAAAGGTAGAACATGCAATTGAAAACCACTCCACTATGTTTTGCAAGAATTCGCGGCAATTCACAGATAAAAAAATAGTAATCATTGCCTATGTCCTAAATGTCTCTTATAAAATTTACAAAGTTTTAAATATAAAGAAAAGGAGCAAGGTAAAACTGAGCAATGATAGTCATGTCTGAAGCGATTTTCTTTGGCGAGATTCAGTAGTATTAATAAGTGGAAGAACAACCTAATTTCAACTTTGTTCAGACTGTTGTCCTTATATTTATTGTCACTTCCACAACGTTTCGGCTGTTCTACGCTCCGGCCTTCTTCAAGTGATATTTGTTTGAATTTTGAAACGTACCGAGAATATTTACGCTATTCAGACTGATCTCCTCATCTTTGTTGTTATTTTAGGGAGACAATAGTTGTCTACCCTTAAGGGGAACAGCAGTTGTCTTCCCTTTTGAAGAACTCTCCTTGGTCTGGGTTCAGTTCCCTTCCTGGCTTTGTTGTATATAACCACGAAGAGAGCTGCCGGCGTAACAGTATGTAATTTCTTTGCTATACTTACTAAAACATTCTCGTCCAGTTGGGCAACATGAACAATCATCTTGTTTTGGAGCGTACTTAAATAGTCTGAATGTATTATACTTATTTTTGTTATATTAAAGACCTATTTGCTATTGTCATATAACTTGTCCTTTTTACTACACGTACTAAGGAAGCGTATTAATGCTTATATTAGTATCGCGTAACTGGAAGTATCGCCGGTTCGCAACCAATACTAATAAGTGGTAACCCCGCCGTTATCTGAACACGCAGCTTTCTGATTCGTCGATCGGTTTACTGCGAGAATGGCAAACTTAGCATATAAGTTTTCTGCACAGGTTTAAAGGCCGATATATGTGCCTAAAATCTTAGGACGGCTTTTCCTGCAACCCCCACAAAAAGTTTTAAACATGACCTCGCTTGTTGATCGGTTTAATGTGAGACTGGCAATCATAGCATATAAGTCTTCGACACAGGTTCAAAGGCCGATATATGTGCCTAAACTCTTGCAGACATGCACACATGTTTTTGTGTACTGGCGAATTATGTGTGAGAAGTAAGTGGGATGGAAAATGTAAAAATCAGAGTTGTAAGTTGTAAGTTAGAACTTGAACGAAAAGAGGTAGAGAAGAGAGGTGATTAATGGACGTGTTGAAAATGTTATAGACAGATTTAACTGTAGATGATAAGGTCTGGTCCTTTACAGCCTTTATGGCCAGTCCTTTGGGTTTAACAAAGAGAAAAAAAAAAGAAATGTATATGGGGTGGGAGGAGTAGGAGAGGATGCGCTAAAAAGGGGTAGGAATTGCTATTTGGTAAAGATATCTGTATTAGTGAAGTATACGACTATAAATATTTTTGTATTTAAATCTAGTTTTTATAATTAATATATTCTTTTATATTTAACCTTTATTTAAAATTTAGAAAATCTCTTTTTTTTATAAAACATTAATTAGATCACAGTTTGTAGCCTGAAATAAAGGTAAAATTTTAGGTAAGTGTGTTGTTAATACTATAAAGGTTTATCGTTTCTAGACATCCTAACTTTAGCTTTTCTAATCTTAGCATGATTGAAAGGTTAGTTCTTTAATGTGTTTGCAGTTTACTGTGGTTTCATGCCTCTGATTTAGTAATATGTTGCTCCTCATGTATTTAATGTTTTCCATTTTTTCTTGAAGACAAAGGAAATATGGTTCCTTTATTGATTTAGATGTTCTGGCTTGTTTGAGGATTTTCCATTTAACTTTAGGGGTTTTATTTTCATTTTTTAACTTCCAAAAATATTTAGAAAGTGATGTCATATTTTGTTTGTGCTTGTTATTGAAGGATGAAAGGTGATTGTAAAAGCGCTTTGTAAAAATGTTCATTGTTTTTCCGATATAAATTTTAGCATCCTTAGGATTCTCCATGGATGAAATCGAACACATATACCAGGGATTTTGTAAAACATTTATTAGGCATTAGGCATTGGTTCGGGTTTCTACAATTACAAAGTTTATTATTAGAGGGCAAACTGACATGCTTGTTATTTTTGTAGTATGATTTCATCATTTTATTGTTATGTAATTTAATTATTTTTTTCTAAATTGTTGAAGCAGCTATAACTGATTTACATTGTATTTCTATTGAAGATTTTGCTCAAAGGGTTGTTTTTGGCAAATGTTTATCTATAAGCTTAAAAACATACGCATGCTTCTTTCAACCACGCACCGAAAAACAAATTATACAAGTAAGTAGGTTTTTATAGAAAATCGTTGAAAAAATCAAATTTGTTATTTTTTATCATCTATGAAATGTAGGTTGTAATCAGACAGAAGAAAGAAACCATGATAGTATTTATAGAAGAGGCACAGGGAAGCCACGTCACGCCGGTGAGAGAGATACTGCAATCGGTCAGCCAAGTCGGTATCAATCACATTACAGATTCTTCGCTGTATTTTGTCAAGAACCCCGAGGAGAATAGAAGGGGCACCCGACCAGATGTGGCAGTAGTACTCAATACACGGGCGGATGGTGTATTTATATAATTGCAGGATAGATTCAGGCGGAAAGAACTTCCGGGCCCTGCACAGAGAGCCGACTTTCATAGCTGCGGATTTAGCAATGGATTCGACGTAGTCATTCCACTTGAGGTCCGCTGGCGTAGTGATTTACTCTCTGGGAGGCAAGCCTGTTCCATGCTAATGGGAGGGAGGTGCGGTTATAACTTAAAAATCAATAATTTTACTAAAATAAAAGATCCACACAATACTTAATTCGTTTTCTTAACTACAATATACTTTAATATACGATAATTATTTAATCCTAATTATAGCATAAACATTCTAGCCTCTTTACTCATTAAGTAGCTGAAAAAAAATCAAAATTGCTGTTAAAAATTACTTACCTGTTTAAGTATTTTGTGGTCCCACTATGTACCTTCAGTCAGTTAAGTGCCATACGTCATACACGCTTGGGCGATCATGTCTCGAAGACTGAGCAGAAGATTATCCCGCAATAAGTTACCATTACTTTCTGCGGTAGATTGGTTGCCGACCAAGGCTACAGAACCCAATCTGTCCTGTTATTTAACCCATAACTGGAAGGAATAGACGGATTAATACCTTTCCCAAGGGTATTTGCGCGTAAGTGAAGGCAATAAATTCAGTACTCAGGCAAAATAATTTTCTTTAAAACTTGATTAATTACAATGTTTCATTTATAACTTATTAAAAAATTATTTTATTAAAATAAATGACCTACACAATACTTAATTGATGCTCTTAATACATAAAGTATACCATAATTAATTAATCCTAATTCTGACTTAAAATTCTCGCCCCTTTATTCAGGAGATAGTAGTAAAAAAATCTTTTGTTCAATAAACAAAAATTAAAATCCAACCTCCTGTTAAAAATTATTGTCTACCCATTTTAAAAATCTAAGGCCCCACTATGTACCTAATCTAGATAAAATTAAAAATTGAAATGTCTTGACACCAACCCGTCTTGTTCCATTTCATAACCCAAATATTAAAACCCTATGGTTGCATAATTCTCATTTTGATTGAGCAATATTGACACACCTAAAGCATTTTCTCCAACTACCACTCCTTAACTTTCTACATAATCATGAATTCATCTTATATTTTAAAAGTAAATCATTTTCCCATTTAAATTAACATATCACCTGAAGAAGAATAGTATTGTTCTGAAACATGAAAATTTCAGAATATAATGCTTTTATAAACCATTGTAATAACACAATTACAATATTAAGCTCTTTATAAAATTAAATGCTTGAACAATGGGTTTTAATCTACGTGTTCTTCTACTTTCTTGTAATATATATATATATATATATATATATATATATTGAAAAGTTCCAGTAATTAACGAAATAGATTACCAACCGACATATTTAAATTTTTTGTTTGAACTTTATTTTTAATAGATACTTTTTAATAAATACTCGTATTTGAGTAGATATTCAGTTTTGAATCCTGTTATAGGTAAGAAAAAGTGTCTTGAATCTAATCGTTCACATATGTATATATATCCTTAATGACACCATAAGTAATCCTCAATGACACCATAAATAATCCTCAATGACACCATAAATCTCACTCCTTAAGTCTTCCTAGGGCAACACAAGAATGTTTGAGATATGTATGAATGACGAAAATAAAATTATGCAATAAACAATATCATCAAAATCTAAAAATGACATCATTGATATGTGGTGTATATAAAAGCCAACAAACAAATAAACGTTTCTCTCTGCGACTTCTTTTTACTAGCGAACTGCTATGCTTGTTTTATTTTTTATGATAGTGGAGTAGTTTACACGGGTTCCTCGACCACATGTATTTACTCATGCTACTAGATTGGCATCTAGGTCCCACCTTTTTACCATCAAAATAGTTAAATGTAATTACCTCTTCTACTCAAAAGATTTTTTCTCATACTTGTCGTTTGTAGAATTCCCTTCCGTTTGCTTTCTTTCCTGATAGCTACAATATTCAAAAGGTTAAATACAACGTCAATTGCCAGCTTCGATCTATTTGATGCCCTAATGGCCTAATTAGTCCAAAAATTTCTCCAGAAATACCACAACCTTTCAATTTGTGAAGAAGACCAGTATGCTGAATCCTGTCAAATACTTTCGAAATGCCTAAAGAAATAAACCGATAATCACCCTTATTATCTAAATCCTGATAGATTTTTTCAGCAATAATCGTTGATAGATAAGACATTGGCAAGCAAGAGATATACTGCTTATCTTAGCAGAGAAGTTAGTACTAGAGGACATTTCCTAAGAATAATTCCTCATTTATTTTCGATAAAAACATTTCTCTCTGCGACTTCCTTTTACTAGCGGAGTAGTTCCCCTTTACTTTTCGCCCTCTTATGAAATCATAACCTAAGACCATAAGACGAGGTATCTTTATCGTGGTTCGAAATTGACGATTTTCCTATCACACCCTAAACCGTTCATTATAACATTCCAATAAGATATATGAGATGTATTCTGATATACAGAGAAAAACCTTTTTGGAAGTTATTATTTTTCACTGTGGCAGCGATCATGTGTAGCCTCTGTGGAATTTTATTGTTTATTTAACCAAATATTCTTCACTATTCGGTCACTGGATCATTTAAATGTACCCGGGAACAATGTCGTTTCGTTTACTTAAATTACCGAATAAATTACTGCTAAAAATACCCGTGAAACATTTGCGGTTTACCAATTTGAATTTTCTAATGAATATTAATTCTGAATCCTAACTATTTTTTTTTATAATCATACTTTCTCACCAACGAGATGTGGCTTCTCACTGTCTGTTCTATAAATATTTTCATGACTTCTGCTCCGACGAACTTAAGTCACTGGTGCCCCTGTCACAGGTGTTTACTCGTGCAACCAGACTAGCAACTGGGTCCCACCCATTCACAGTTAGATTAACCAAATGCAGACGACAATTCTACTCCACCAGCTTCTTTTCTAGCACTTCCCGCCTGTGGAACTCGCTTCCATATTCTTGCTTTCCTGACGGCTATAATCTCCAGGAATTTAAATGCAATGCCAATACCTATCTCTTAATCACTTGACTCCAGTTCTTTCTACATCACCCTGTATATCTTTTCCTTTCTTTCTACCTTTGCAACTGACATCAGACCTGTATTACCATCCTTCACTTGCTCCTTTCCAACTGGTTCCCCTTTCTCTTTACTGTCCTCCTATCTAATCTTTTACACTAATATAGCCCCCTGTGCATCAGTGGCGTTACCACCTTGCTTAGGTTGGGGGAAACGATTTAAAAAAATTCACCCTAAGCATGGCAAGGCCGTCAAAGATGCGTAGAGGGTTACTGTTTGAGAGAAGACATGGTACAGGGGATGTCGAAGAAAAGATAAGAGATTGATGGGCATCCAATAGATCGAAGCTGGCAATTGTTGTGGTATTTCTGGAGAAAATCTTGGACTAATTAGGCCATTAGGGCATCCAATAGATAGAAGCTGGCAATTGACGTTGTATTTAACCTTTTGAAGATTGTAGCTATCAGGAAAGAAAGCAAACGGAAGGGAATTCTACAAACGACAAGTATGAGAAAAAAATCTTTTGAGTAGAAGAGGTAATTACATTTAACTATTTTGATGGTAAAAAGGTGGGACCTAGATGCCAATCTAGTAGCATGAGTAAATACATGTGGTCGAGGAACCCGTGTAAACTACTCCACTATCATAAAAAATAAAACAAGCATAGCAGTTCGCTAGTAAAAGGAAATCGCAGAGAGAAACGTTTTTATCGAAAATAAATGAGGAATTATTCTTAGGAAATGTCCTCTAGTACTAACTTCTCTGCTATCTAAATTCTGAAATATATGCCATGATGAATTTTGCTTTCGTACTTGTTAGTTGCAGTCTTTAAGAACTCAGCTAGAGCGTCTGATCTTTTATTTTTATTCCGTTCTATTAACTTTCTACCTCTAGTTACGAAAATACTATGTCCCTAATCAACTTTGATTTGGTCAAACATCTCACATCACATGCTCCTCTTTCAGATAAGCAGTATATCTTTTGCTTCTCTCGGCCAATGTCTTATCTATCAACGATTATTGCTGAAAGAATCTATCAAGATTTAGATAATAAGGGTGATTATCGGTTTATTTCTTTAGGCATTTCGAAAGTATTTGACAGGATTCAGCATACTGGTCTTCTTCACAAATTGAAAGGTTGTGGCATTTCTGGAGAAAATTTTGGACTAATTAGGCCATTAGGGAATCAAATAGATAGAAGCTGGCAATTGACGTTGTATTTAACCCTTTGAAGATTGTAGCTATCAGGAAAGAAAGCAAACGGAAGGGAATTCTACAAACGACAAGTATGAGAAAAAATCTTTTGAGTAGAAGAGGTAATTACATTTAACTGTTTTGATGGTAAAAAGGTGGGACCTAGATGCCAATCTAGTAGTATGAGTAAATACATGTGGTCGAGGAACCAGAGTAAAAATACTTGTAGAAAAGACAGAGGGAAGCAACACCACGTCGGTGAGAAAGTAACTGAAGGTGAGCTGCTAAGTCAGGATCGATTAATGATTGAATAATTGGTAGATTAATTCCACTATTTATTAAAGGGGTGTAACGCACGTGCTAAACAATTAAGTAACTAGCAGAATTCTATTAAGATACTATAAATGTCTGGATGCAATGGTGATTGTCATGGTCGCGTTAACTTCGTTAAGATGGTCATAGATGAGGACAACATTTTGCAGGCGTCAAAACTACCAATTTCTTGCAAATAGCAAATTGTAGATAATGTTTTGCGAGCAATCTGATCTTATCAAACTGATCAGAACTACTATTATGACAGGAGTTAACGCTTGTGTCTTTAGCATAGATACTGAGTTGAGAACCGATGTAATCATGAAGGTTACTGATGGAAATTTGGGACGATGTAGATCCTAGGATACGGCTCAGGGGGATATCTACAGCAATCCGAATAGATCTAGAACAGTGGGAGTTCAGGATAATTTTCATTTCACGAATTGTTAAGAATGGCCTAATTAGTCCAAAATTTTCTCCAGAAATACCACAACCTTTCAATTTGTGAAGAAGACCAGTATGCTGAATCCTGTCAAATACTTTCGAAGAAATAAACCGATAATCACCCTTATTATCTAAATCTTGATAGATTCTTTCAGCAATAATCGTTGATAGATAAGACATTGGCCGAGAGAAGCAAGAGATATACTGCTTATCTGAAAGAGGAGCATGTGATGTGAGATGTTTGACCAAATCAAAGTTGATTAGGGACCTAGTATTTTCGTAACTAGAGGTAGAAAGTTAATAGAACGGAATAAAAATAAAAGATCAGACGTTCTAGCTGAGTTCTTAAAGACTGCAAATAACAAGTACGAAAGCAAAATTCAGCATGGCATATATTGCAGAGTTTAGATAGCAGAGAAGTTAGTACTAGAGGACATTTCCTAAGAATAATTCCTCATTTATTTTCGATAAAAACAACGTAACATTTCTTGCAGTTAAATAAAAGAAATTTAACAGAGAAAAGTAGATATGCTCAGGTTCTTATGGATGTATATAAATGTGTGTGTGTGATGATGATGATGATGACTAGTAAATAGTTGAGTCATCAGCATAGTTGAGGACTGATGCTGTCAGATACTGAATCTGATTTTAATTGAAAAGGCTATCTGTTTTGCAGGCCCTATTTTCTTCTTTCTCTTCTGGCAACAACCTCTGGATAATCGAAAAAGAATATATGCCGAAATTTTGCAGTCTTTGGATGTTATTTTTATGACTCCTGCATTTAGACTAAGTATATGGTCTAACGGATGCGCGTTGTGGTGCAGTGGATAACGGCTCGGAGAAATCGGAGAGCCGAGTTCGAATCCCATTTTAATTCATTGTTTTCACTTACGTGCAAATACCTCTGACAGAGGTATTTATCCGTCGCTTCTCCTATAGTGGGTTATCCGTTATAGTAAAGTGTATGTGTGTTGAAACATTAGTTTGTTTTTATTTGGCCTTGTTAGTCAGGTATCCCTCTATAAGCGGGGTACAAAACAAGAAAATCAAATTGTATATAGAAAAACAATTATATATATATATATATATATCAATTAAGGATTTTACAAATAAAAGTAATCTTTTTTTGTTGGTACAAGGTCATTAAAAAGTTTGTAGCACTTCTTGCAAGAATGAGTTTATTGTACGTAAGCAGGAACGTATGTATGTATGTATGTATGTATGTAGACGTTTGAGTGTGTGCATGCGTGCGTTATCTTAGGATAGGAGTGTCTTTGAAGTTATCACCGAGTCTTAAAGCGTTCCGCCCTGTTATTAAGTATAAAAAAAGGCAGACGGGTAAACGGTGAGAATAAAGAGGTGAGGGAGAAAGATAAAAATAATAGTAACGATCACTTGACGTGTGTCAAAAGACGTGTCAATTAAACTCGTATTTTTCTCACTGCGACCGTCTTCTTGTTCCGTCTTTTTCCCAACAGGTCATTTGGGAACTCACTTCCGGATGTGATTCTGTCCTTTCCATTGGACGACAAACAAACGTCGCGTCGCGTCGGCTTTCGAAAAGGGTCCGTGAAATTTGATAATTAAAGATTATTTGAATTTTTTTTTTTTAGATGTTTCCTAATTTTCTGTTGGCCGAAAAACATTTCGCGCGAAGGTGTGAAATTTCGCTAGTTTTGTATGTACAAAGCAAAGTTTGTAAATCCAAGAATATTCGTTTTTTTCCCAACAAAATCAATGAGTGAGTGCTTAGAATTTTGATTTTTTAAAATCTAGAACTTGTTTTGTTCACTAAATATGTGATGTAGACTCGTTCACATAACGGAGTGTAATTCTGTGTATTTTTTTGTTTGTTTCAGTAGTAAAAATATGTGTTGCGTTTTTTCCATTTAATTCTTCTACCGGTTTTTGTTTTAGTTATTTGTTTTTCATCACGAGCTCCATCGACATGAGATTGGGAATTGTTCAATTCCGGATTCCTTTCGACAGAATCTCCTGATTTTGTATTTTTAGAAATGTACGCTGGTTTTAGTCTGTTAACGGAAACATTATTATGCACATTTTTAGATATTTTCATCGTAAAATATTTGTCATGACAGCTTATTACTTGAATTGGGCCTGTGTGTGGCGGTTCTAAGGGTTTTAGTATTCAACCCGTTCTCAGTCAAATATATTCACAATTTTGGAAATCTTTAGAAATATATGACTTAAATGTAGAGTGTAAATGTCTGCTGGATAAATTTTCCATGTCAAATTTTTACATCTCTTCAGCTAAAATCTTGATGTTTGTTAATTCCAAGTCTTCATCTTCGATTAACAATCGTGGAACTTGAGCTTGACCTCCCATTAATGCAGTAAACGGGGAATAGTTGGGTTGATTACGTAAATTCTTTTCTTGCTATTATTGCTGTCTTCAAAGTTTTATGTGCTCTTTCTACTAAACCGTTTGTTTGAGGGCGGTATGCTGTTGTTCTCAGTCGGTGAAAACCAATTATTTTAGATAATTCTGTAAACAATTCGGATTTGAATTGGTTTCCTCTGTCTGTTACAACGTGGAGGGGAACACCGAATCTAGAGGCCCATAAGTCTACAAAAGGTATTGATACTGATTCCGCTGTGATCTTCGATATTGGGCATGCTTCAATCCATCTGGTGTTTCTAACAATACATGTTCAAATATAACGATAGGGTGAAAAATAAGTATCAGTAGGTTTTTTTTTACTGGCGTTAAGGGCCCAGCAAATATCAATATACACCGTCTTTTAAGGTTGAACTTTACTTTTTGCATGTGCTTTTATTTTCGATTGCTGCCACTGTTGACATTCCTTTCGCCAAATTTTTATCGACTTGTCCTTTCCAGGTCAGTAATACCTTGCTTTTATGAGTTTTATAGAGGCTGATGTACCCGGATGTAATGAATTATGTAGACTGTCAAATACCGATTTTCTTAGCTTTGCGTGAGAAAAGGTCGTCTAAAAGGTAATGACATGTCACATAGTACTACTTCGTCTTTGTGTACAGTATATGGTTTCAGACGACCACGCGAAGTATCGATTCCATCGTCAGTATTTTGAAGTGTCACTATTTCTTGCAGGTCGCAAACGTCAATATTGATTGCATTTGCTGGTCGTGATAAACAATGGGCTACAATATTGTGTAAGCCTTTTATGTAGGATATCTCATACGTATTCACTAATGAAACTGAAGTGTCGTTGTTGTCTATCAGATCTTAATGGAGATTGGCTTTTAAAAGTACTGCAAAGTGGTTTATGGTCAGTCATTAATAACACATTTCTTCCTTCCACTAAGTATTTAAAATATAATACTGTTAGGTACGCAGTTAATAGTTCTCTGTTAAACGTGGAATATTTTTTTCGGGTTGTGACAATCTTTTTTAAAAGAACCCAATAGGGATGGATTGGGTATCAATCATTTGATGAAGATCTGCTCCTACGACATAATTCGAACTAGCTGATAATTAATAGCTTTAGTCGGGAAAAGCTAGAGGGTATACATTTGTTAAACAGTTCTTTATATATTTAAAAGATTCAATCTCTTCCTTAGTAAGCGTTATTGTCTTAGATTTTTGTTCGGGACGCATTCACTCTGTCAGCGGTAATATTATGTTGCTGAAATTTGGTACAAGTTTGAGGAAATTGCATAAGTTCATTTAGTTTATTTGTACTGGGTTTAAGTCCATCAGCTGAGATGTGAAATCTTAGAAATATGAGCTCGATAACAAAAAAATGTGCATTTTGAAAGAGAGATTTTAAAATCATACTCACTGAGTTTCTGTAAAACTTCTTCAAGATGTTTGTAATGGCTATCTACGTCATCCGAGAAGATAAGAATATCGTCAGTGTTAGATAAATGTACATTCGAGGTCACGAAAAATACTGTCCATCATCCTTTGGAAGGTACTAGATGCGTTTCGCAAGCCGAAAGGCATATAATTGTACTCGTATAATCCAAAAGGTGTGGTTATCGCTGTTTTGCATATGTCATCGGGATGTACTGGTATGACAGGTCGATTTTCGAGAAAACGTTTTTGTTGTACAATTTAAGATGACCAAGAATTTATGTTTGGGATTGTGTAGCGATCAGGTTTCGTTAGTACATTTAGTAACCTGTAGTCACCTGCGGGTCTCTAAGTACCGTCGGGTTTAGGTACCATATGTAGGGCTGCACACCATTCTGATTTTGAAGGGGAAATTATTCCAGTTTTCTGGAGTTTCCGAAATTCTTCCATCGCTATATTGTATTTTTGAGGTATTAACTGTTTAGTTTTTGAGAAGGAAGGAGGATTACTTCAAGTTCCAATCCTGTGGAATACCTTGTGTTTTGTGTTGCTATTTCCATGTGGAGAGATTATATTTGGACATTTCTTTATGAGATTTTTGACAGTTATGGCTGTAAAATTGTCTGGATAAACATCATCATTCATTATCGTCGAAGATGCTTGTGATTTAGATTGTCTATTTGTTGTCATATCTATTAGTTTACCATTAGTACAATCAACCAACAGTTCAAAGTGGCTCAAGAAGTCATAACCTAAGAGAGGTTTGGCCGTTTCTGCAACAAGAAAGGTCTAAGTAAAGTCTCTTCTGAGGTTATTTAATGCTAATGTGATTACTGCTTGGCCAGAGCGTTCCATTTTGACTCCGTTAGCTGATACAATAGAGATGTTAATTGGGTGGATGATGGCACTGTTTAGATATTGTTTTGGTATCACTGATACAACTGCTCCTGTGTCTACAACAAAATTCACTTTGTTAGCTCCTAACCGTGCGGCTACATCAAAAAGCGGCGAATATGCGGAAGCAGTCATATTACGCCGAACTAGTTTTCCGGATTTATATTTGATATTTGAGGCCATTTTGCACGTTCAGCAAAATAAATATGTGCGCGACAGATTTTGGGCTTCTGATCTCTGTGAAACGGAGAGATACCAGGTGAACCTTTCCCCTGTTGTATTTTGTTATCTTTGCGCTTGACGTCGGTGTTTTCGATGACTTTATCCGGACACTTGCTGAATATGTGTTGTTTCTTGTTTGTTAAAATAGAAAAGAAGATCATCGGATATTTTCTTAGCTGATCTATTTCCAGATCTGTTTGCGCGGCTATAACTGGTTTTATAGAAGACGGCAGCGCTTGTATAAATTTATGCCGGACAACGTCTTTATTGGCGCCTATGCAACTTGCTAGCGTCATCAGTTCATTTAAGTAAGTCGAAGGTCGTCCTAATATTCCTAATATGTGTTTGTCGAGCATCTCCGGTTTCGACTTTTCATATGCACCGATTACGGCTTCCTTCAAAATGTCGTAATCTTTTGAGTGTAATATATTTGTTGTTTTTCTTCTTACTATTTCTGGAGGAAGAGCTGCCAATGCGTGGGGGAATTTTTGTGTTGTTTGTTTTATGTTTGTGATGTTGAACTGCGCTTTCATTATCGCAAATCAAGCGAATATATTAAACTCAATAAACACGGGTGTTTTGATTGTCACTGATTGTATGGATGGATCCTGGTTGATGATCATTTGTTCTGTGTCGTTTCATTTTTTGCTATTGCTTTTTCTTTTTGTACGTCGGGCTTTACCAGTTTACAGTGGGTTATCCGTTATAGTGAAGTGTATGTGTGTTGAAACATTAGTTCGGTCTGATTTGGCCTTGTTAGATAGCCCGCTATAAGAGTGGTGCAAAACAAGAATATCAAATTGCATATAGAAACAACTATTATATATATATATATATATATATATATATATATATATATATAAATCAATTGAGGTTTTTACAAATAAAAGTAATGTTGTTTTTTATTTGTACAAGGTCGTTAAAATGTTCGTAGCAGTTCTTGCACGAATGAGTTTATTGTACGTAGGCAGGAACGTATGTACGCATGTGCGTGCATGAGTTATATTAGGATAGGAGTGTCTCTGAAGTATTCGCTCAGTCTAAATGGTTCCCTCCGGTTATTAAGTATAAGAAAAGGCAGACGGGTAAACTGTGAGAATAGTGTGACGAGGGAGAAAGACAGAGACAATAATAATACTAACAATCGCTTGACATTTGTCGAAGGACGTGTTAATTACGCTCGTATTTTTCTCTCTGCGGCCGTCTTCTTTTTCCGTCTTTTTATTTCGTTTCCTTGGACTCCGAACAGGTCATTTGGGAATTCACTTCCGGATGTAATTCTGGCATTTCCATTGGACGACAAACAAAATTCGCGTCGGTTCGCGAAAAGGGTCCGTGAAATGTATTTGTTTTTTGATAATTAAAGATTATTTGAATTTTTTTTAGATGTTTCCTAGTTTTCTATTGGCAGAAAAATATTTTGCATCGAGGTGTGTAATTTTGCGAGTTTTGTGTGTACTAAGCAAAATTTGTAAATTCGAGAATGTTTGTCTTTTCTTTTCTTTTCCTAACAAAATCAATGCTTAGCATTTGAATTTAAAAAAAATCTAGAATTTGTTTTGTTCACTACATTCCCCTCTAACCATGGATTAAATAGCAAGACAGATTGCGTTCTATAGCCTTAGTTAGCAACTGGTTTACCGCAGAAAGTAATGGCAACCTAGTTTTGGAGAATAGTTTAGGAGAATATTCTATCCAGTCAGTTCTGTCTCTTTCAAGACATGATCGTCCTAAGTTGTCTGTATGACGCCAATTTCAGTTTCTTTGCCACAGTTATTTACATTTAAACACACACACACACACACACACACACACACACACACACACACACACACACACACACACAGTAAAATTAATGACAGCAGCAAACAATCAGCCAGGAATGAACATTCTTTGAAAGGCCAGGAACACACTCGGACAGACGTACGCTTCTCTGTCATTCTGAAGATGAGATTTTGATCTCGAAATATTAATGTTTAATAAATAAATAGGTAATACTCAAAAACTTCTTTACCTTCCTTTATTTTACTCAACGCATTGTGACAGCCTTCAAGACTGTCCTAAGAAATGCGGCACAGGGTGTCCCAAAAATGTATACATAATTTAAATAATTGTAAACTGGGTGTTTATTATTTCAAAATATAAAAAATATTAACAAGTATCATTTTATTGTTTTTTTTTTCACTGAATTTTGATTATATTTTAAATGATTGCAAATAGCCAATATTTAAACTGTTTGTGTTTATTTTGCAGATTCAATCCCTGAACACAATAATGACAGCCAATGTGTTTACACATTTTTTGGGACACCCTGTATTTTAAAAAGAAACAAACATTTTACATTAGTCATTTGATCATATTCCCAACAAGTGACAGATACCGATGAAATTATTCTAAATTAAAAGTCTGTTATCACATTGTTATTTCAAGGAACATGCTTTTTCATGTTTTAAAAAAATAATAACGACAGATTTAAAAAAATACCTATTCCATTTATTTATATTAATATGCTGTTAACATTAAAATTATATACCTGTCACATCAATTCATTTTTAATTGACTTCGTTATTTTTCTATTCCGCAGTTACTCTATCTGCAAAGTGAAAGAGGAAGTCAAAAAAATCATTTACTTATTGTCTCTGCATGCACAATTGTTATCACACAACGAAGTGACTCCTCTTGATTGAATTTTCACTCCATGTATTGTGTCATACATATTTTTTGTATTGTCGTTGAAATTCCTGAATAATGAAACAAGCCATAATTTAATTCTTTATTGCATAACACACAGGAAAAAAAAGAGTTGAAATCACTAACAATAACTTCAACAGAAATAATTACACACCCAGTTTAGATAGAAAATATTTGAAGTCGAGCAAGGAGACAAAAAAATTAACTTAAAATGCTAGTTACAACGATAAAACCCAAATCCGATGACGATTATTGGTAAATTAGGGTTAAAAACTAAGCTAATTGATATTTAAGGTAACCATAAATAATACATTTATGACATGTCACTTATACTTGAGTTATTTAATGTCGAAGTCAGTCACGCAATTAATTTAAGTCTAAAATAATTGACTCAGATCGGGGCTAGGTAAATATGGGTAATTTGTATTTGATTTTAATCATTTAATTGATTCAGTGATAGTTAAGTCCCACACGTGATACATGCTTTGGGCGATCATGTCTCGAAAGAGACATGACTGACTGGGTAGAAGATTCTCCCGCAGTAGGATGTCATTGCTTTCTGCGGTAGACTGGTTGCCGACCAAGGCTATAGAACCCAATCTATCCTGTTATTTAACCCATAACTGGAAGGAATAGACGGATTAATACCTTTCCCAAGGGTATTTGTGCGCAAGTGAATGCAAGGAATACAACTGGCATTCGAACTCGGCTCCTCGATTTCTCGTTCCGAGTCAATATCCGCTGCACACGCACACTCGATAGTTAAATATTGGTCATTTATACTTGATTCCATAAGCACTTGCTTGATTAGTAAATAAGTACTTAATATTTGAGTCTGCAAGCATTTATATAATTAGAAAATAAATAAATAAATGTCATTTATATATAAATCTGTAGGCTTTTACATGATTCTGAAATACATTAATACCCGTCATTTATATATGAATCTGTAAGCGTCTACGTAAATGACGGTTATTAATATATGAGTCGATAAGCATTTACATGATGTCGAAATACAAAAATACCGGGCACATATATATATATATATATATATATATATATATATATATATGTGTGTGTGTGTGTGTGTGTGTGTGTGTGTGTGTGTGTGTGTGGATGTGGATGACTAATATATTATGCTCTCATTAAGATTGAGCTCTCTGGAGAAGAAAATTTTAAAAACAGTTTCCACTTCAGCTATATGCGTGACTCTTCAGAAATGAATTGAGTTCTTTCGGTGATTGGCGTGTGTATACACTGCTTCTATACAACACGTTAAAATTTCCCTTCTCTGATTCCATGTGCCTATGGCTTAGGGAGTAGCGACACCGACTGACACCAAATCGGTCGAGTTTTGATCCTGGCCAGAAGCAAGTGGATGTGTCCACACTGATGGGCTGTGATACAGCGAAACAGGCTTGTATGTGGATGACTAATATATATATATATATATATATATATGAGTTTAAAAGGCTTTAAATGATTTGGAAATACATAAATACCGGTCATTTAAATGTGAATCTGTAAGCACTTATATGATTCGGAAATACACAAATCCAAGACATTTGTATTTGAGTCTATAAGTATTTACATAATTCAAAAAGAATATATACTGGTCATTTATACATGAGTCCGAAAGCATTTACATGATTCGTAAATACATAAATACCAGTCAATTTACATGATTTATAAATACATAAATACTGGGCATTTATATCTGAGTCTGAAAGCATTTACATTATTCGGAAATACATAAATAACAGTCAGTTTACATGATTTATAAATACATAAATACTGGGCGTTTATATATGAATCTGAAAGCATTTAAAGGATTCGGAAATACATACATACATACCAGTCAAGTTGCATGATTTATAAATACATAAATACTGGGTATTTATATATGAGTTTGAAAGCATTTACATTATTCGAAAATACATAAATACCAGTCAATTTACATGATTTATAAAAGCATAAATACTAGCCATTTATACATGAGTCCGAAAGTATTTACATGATTCGGAAATACATAAATACCAGTCAATTTACATGATTTATAAATACATAAATACTGGGCATTTATACATGAGTCAGTAAGCATTTAGATGATTCAAAAATAAATAAGAATCTTTGAGCAATTATATGAATCGCAAATACATAAGTACGGGCAATTAATACATGAGTCTGTTAACAGTTACATTAATCGGAAATACATAAATACCGGTCATTATTATAAGAGTCATTAAGAGTATTTAGGTGATTCGAAAATACAAAAATGCTGGTAATTATGCATGAGTCTTTAAGCTGTTACATGAATAGGAAATATGAAAATACAAGCCATTTATATATGCATCTGTAAGCGGTCACATGATTCAGAAAAAAATAAATACCGGTCATTTATATACGAGACTGAAAGCATTTACATGATTCATAAATAAATAACGAACATTTTTATATGAATCTGTAAGCATTTACATGATATGGAAATACATAAATAACGGACGTTTTTACATGAGTTCGAAAGCATTTACATGATTCGGAAATACATAAATTCTGGTCATTTTTATATGAGTATGTAAACATTTACAGGATTCTGAAATACATAAATACCGGTCATTTATATGCGAGTGTGAAAGCATTCACATAATTCGGAAATACATATATACCTGCCATTTTTTCATGAGTCTGGCAGCACTTACTTCGTTCGGAAATACATAAATGCCGATAATTTATATATGAATTTGTAGGCATTTACATGATGTGGAAATACAAAAATACCGGTCATATATATATATATATATATATATATATATATATATATATATATGAGGCTGTATTCTTTTACATGATTCAGAAACAAATAAATACCGGTCATTAATGTATGAGTCTTTAAACATATATATATATATATATATATATATATATATATATATATATATATATATATATATAATTTGATAATGCATAAATACCGGACATTTATATAGGAATCTATCATCATTCACATGATTTGGAAATACATTAATTCTGGTCATTTATATATAAGTCTGTAAGAATGTACATGTTTCAAAAATACATAAATACCGGTCATTTATTTATGGGTCTTTGATTGGAAATACATAAATACCGGTTATTTATATATAAGAGTGTAACAGTTTCCATGATACGGAAATGGAAAATACTATTTATTTTGATTTAAAATCATTTGCTTGATTTGGGAATACATATATACAGGTCATTTATAGATGAACCTCTATGCATTTATACGTTTCGGAAATACATAATTACCGGTCATAAATATATGAGACTTTAAGCCTTTACATGATTCGGAAATACATGAATAACGGCCATTTATATACGAACCAGTAAGCATTTACATGATTCAGATGCATAAACATTGATCATTTATATGTGAGCCTCTAAGAATTAACATGATTTGAAAATTTTAAAATACCGGTCATTTATATATGAAATACTGGTCAGTTATATGTGAATCTATAAGCATTTACATGATTCGGAAATACATAAATACCGGTCATTTATATATGAGTCTGTAAGAATTTACATGATTCGTAAATACGTAAAAACCGTCCATTTATATGTATGAATCTATATGCATTTACGTGATTCGTAAATACACAAAAACCATCTACTTATATATATGAATCTATATGCATTTACGTGATTCGTAAATACACAAAAACCATCTACGTATATATATGAATCTATATGCACAAGTGAGATATTTGTGTGGTCGTCTATAAGTTTTTTTTCTTCCTCCACGAGCGCGTTAAAGCTGTGGGACCAGACAATTATCAATGCCTAAAGCAGCTGCCAAACAAATCATTGAAGCTGCTTCTAAAACTGTTTAATAATATATAGACAAGTGTCCACTTCCCAGTCTTTCATCATACCTATTCCGAAACCTGGGAAGGATGACTCAGAAGCTGGAAGTTATCTGCTTTCAGGAAATCTTCCTTAAAAGGGATGATAATATAAATATAAGATTACCGGTAATACAATTACGTAAAAGACACTGCTCTTCGACGATCAGGTGGTACATTTATCTTAGTCCAAAGTCAGATAAACTTGAGAACTAATTTACAGGCAATAGCTGTAAAAATGACGCTGCACAGACTAATCGAATGAAGACATAAGTTAAAGTGAATTGCAGGAAATTATAAACCAACTTTCTGCTCCTTTTATGTTACTAAGGAATTTTAACTGTCACAGCACCTTATGGAGAAGTAGAGATACAAAACCAGAAAAAAAAAAAAAGAATATGGACTCAGTTATAAATAGATTTGTGTACCTATAACGATAAATCCCCACTTTGTATTTGTCCATTCTTTGGCAGTTACTCTGCAATTGACTTATCTTTGTGTGATCCATCTATCTTTATGGATTTTTCTGGAAGGTACTGATGGACACATGTGGTAGGGATCATTTTCCAATTTGCCTGCAAAATTCAGAGAAAAGTGATGAAAATTCCCACTGTTGAAGATTGAGTAAAGCAAACTGGGAGGAATTTCAAAAGCTATGCTCTGAAAGACTAAAGAAAAAAGACTATGCATGTGGAAACTTGGGTCGAGCCCAACTAATCAAGCTTATATATCTACATTTGAACCAAATTACTGCGATCGATTCGGTCGTGTGGAGGATGTTGTGAGGCCGTGTGGTCTTCGGAAGGGACTCATTGCCGAATAGTTGTGTGCTTCACTGTCAGGTGTCTGGGAAGCAGGGCATCCCGAGTTCGTCATGGAAATGCGTAATTTCCCAAAGAAGGGTCCATCTTCACTCGTTTCTGGACACGTTCCAGGGTGTGCTCGAAGATTCCGCAATTGTACAGATTGTGTATGGACGGGTTGAAGGTGGGAGACGGAGTGGAATGTGCAGCGGCAAGACAGACCGTAACACAAGGAGAGATAAAAAAAATCAGGCGTAGCTGACCATATATGGATGGAGAAAGGGGATAACCACTCCCTATGGGATGAAGTTGAAATAATTAAGAAAGAATATCATTGAAAACTACGTAAACTTAGGAATCTGCATATATGCTAAGTCACAAGAATTTCTTAAGCCGGCCAAGCACAGAAATTCACTTTGACGATCAACAGATTGATGACGACGGATTCTAGAAATTACAATTGAAACAACAGATTAGTGACTATGAATTCAGTCAGTTAAATGCCATACGTGAAACACGCTTTGGGTGATCATGTCTCGAAAGAGACATGACTGACTGGGCAGAAGATTATCTCGCAGTAGGTTGCCATTGCTTTCTGTGGTAAACTGGTTGCCAGCCAAGGCTATATAACCCAATCGGTCCTGTTATTTAACCCATAACTGGAGGGAAGAGACGGATTAATACCTTTCCTAAGGGTATTTGCGCGTAAGTGCATGCAAGGAATTCAGCTGAAATTCGAACTCGGCTCCCCGATTCCTCGTTCTGAGTTGATATCCACTGCACCACAACGCACATCCCTGGACTATGAATTACAACGAATAAATATAAAACGAAACTCTAGCAAAAATATTACAGGCAACGATACCAACAAAGGACAAACCAACACGCAGAAACATTCATTGGAAGTAGAAATTTACAAGTATTACTCACTTTTTTAAATCGTTTCATCCCAAGCAAGGCGCTACCGCCACAGATGCGCAGGGGGCTACATAAGAGAGTCAAAGTTTAGGTAGGAGGAGAGTCAAGTGAACGACGAACCAGTTACAGGGGGTGTCAGAGAAAGGGCAAGAGAAAGATGTGAACACAGCAGTGAAAACAGATGCGAAGGTAGAGAGAAAGGAAAAGAACAAGATTCTTGTAAAAAGGACTCAATTTGATAAGAGATGGCAATTGACATTGGATTTAAATTCCTGGAGGTTGTAGCCGTCAGGAAAGCTAGTATATGGAAGGGATTTCCACAGGCGGGAAGTGCGAGAAAAGAAGCTGATGGGGTAAGATTGACGCTTGCATTTGGTTGATTTAAGGTGGGGCCCTGTGGCCGGTCTGGTTGCACGAATAAATTCTTGTGGAAGGGGCACTAGTGACCTAAGTTCGTCGGAGCAAGTAAATGGAAGATTTTAAAAACTACATGATGGAATCTTTTAAACAACAAGTAATTGTACCCAAACAGGAACGGCATAAAATCTTAAAAATGCATCGAGAAGGACTCGAACGACAAGAAAATAGGTTTTCAAAAGTTTTGGAAACTTTCTCAAAAAGATAAAATGGTCCAGGCAGCTCTAATATTTTTTCTCAGAATTCCGTAATCAACTCAGTTGGTGAATTTTTTGTTATACAAACCAGACGAAGAAGTCACTTTCGGGGCATAGTTTTGGAGATACGAAGATATATTCCCAAAAGACTGCAACATAGTCAGTTAAAAAAATGCGGTTAATGCTGGGTAAATTCGGCACTGTGGAACACGAAAAGTATGCTAATTTTATACTTCTAAGACATCTTGGAGAAATTTAATTCCAAGAGACCATACACATTTTAACAAAAATATTTTGTGAGAGGAGTTCACTTTTCAATACACGTTGGCAGTGTTTGAATCTTACACAGAAAGAAAGTGAGAACTACACAACTTTTAGTAGTATTGTCAACAGAGAATGCAAAAAATTTAGATTGACCGAAATAACACCAGGTATGTTTAAGTGCCTAAATTTTCACTCAGGGACTGACCACACCAAAAAATGTAGAAATAAAATCGAGATTGCTAATGAAATTAAAACAAGACCAAAAGGTAACACTTCAATATCTTGCGAAAGAGTGTCAATGTATTTTAAATTTAAGGGCAAACACTGCGAAAATTGAAGAAGGAGATGTGTCCCATATTCACACAATCAAGCCACAAAGTAAGAAAAAAAAAACTTTAATCCTTGTTTTGGTTTCGGTGAATTATATTATTACATTACATTTATTTAAAAATTGCACATTTAAAAACAAAGAGTGTCACACTTGTGGGAACAAAGGAAATATATTTTTTCATTCTAGAAAAAACCCAAAAGTAAAACAAAAAACAATTTTTTTCCATTACACTTTGATAAAAAAGCAGTCGAGACAACGAAAAGAAAATATATAAATGTCCGAATAAATAATAAATCAAATTTCAATTAGATACTTGTTAAGACTTAACAATAATAAACGCTGAAAACTGGAAACGAATCAACAACCAATATTAATTATTTCTAAAACGACGGGTGACAGGTGGAAAATTAAAATTGTCATAAATGCTTTTCTCAGGGAAAGAGAAAAAAATTAAAAGTGTTCGTCATGAATCAATGGCAAAACCTATTTGTAACAGAAGGGATGGAATCGCTTGACTTGTTCAATCTATGAATTAACAAGTTCAGCAATAATGTAGATGGATCGTCAAGCAACAACAGAAAATTAAGAATGGAACTCAAATCAATTTTTCCCGAAGTTTTTTTCAGATGGTCTTGGATTTTGCTTAATAGTAAAAGCACAATTTGGAATAAACAGATAATTCGACACTAATATTTGGTCCAAAAAAGCGAGTAGTTTTTGCGGCATTGGTGAATATTGACAAAGAACTTGAATACTTGGAGAAATTGGGGGTAATCGAAAAAAAACCGATTATAGTCCCTGAGCAAGCACGACCGTATATGTAAAAAAGGGAAAAAAGATAAAGGTTCGTGCAGATGATTCGACAGGACTAAATGACTGTTTGAAACAAACTAATTATCCTCTTCCATCGGCATACGAAATTTTCTTAAAATTAAATGGAGGTCGGATATTTTTAAAGTTGGATTTATCGAAGGCTTATCTACAAATACCAGTCGACGAAAAATGTGACGAAATACTATCAACACACACAAAGGGCTCTACAAATTTAATAAACTACTTTTCTAGACTATATATTAATAAAAAATAAAGCCCAAGAAGAATATGCAAGACATGTAACGGAAGTTTTAAAATATAAATTAAAAAAAAAAAAGTTTGGATTTAAGCCGAGTATTGAAAAATGCGAATCTTTCTTCCTAAAAAACACAAGTATTGAGATCATAGACGAAAAAGGTAGGCCTGATAATAAACATGCCCGCTCCAATAAATGTATCGTCCCTACAATCATTTTTAGGTTTAGTAAATTACAGCACTTACATTCCAAATATTCACTCATTAAGATCACCATTAAACAAACTCTTTAAAAAAGACGTAAAGTGGAACTGGTCGATCGATCGTCAAAAAGAATTCGATAAGTTAAAAACAACATTAACGTTGGACTTAACTCACACACGCTACGTCCCTAATAAGAAGATTTATGTTGCAAGTGATGCTATTAATCTGGATTTAGGGGCCGTACTCTTACACAAAGAAAACGATAGTTAGAGGCCGTACATCATGTTTCTAAGACTGTTTCTGGCAGAAACTAATTAGTAAGAAATTGAAAAAGAGGGGTTAGGTCTGATATTTGCTGTTAATGAAATTCCAGAAATACTTATATGGAAGGCAGTTCACCCTTCAAACTGGCCTCCGCCCAATACTGTCTATATTTGGTTCAAAAAGGACTTTCTACACATTCACCTAATCGCCTACAAAGATGGGGAACTATCTTGTTAAATTACTCTTTCAAAATGAAGTTTTTACCATCTAAGAAAATAGCACATGCCTGATAGCTTGTCTAGGTTAATTCCAAAAAATAAAAGAACCATTAGACATTCCCACCCTATCATCCAAGATCAAACGGAATGATGGAAAGATTTATTGATGTGTTCAAGAGAGCAATTAAGAAGACAAGCCAAATTGAAACCGAACTCTGATATTTAGCACTTTACGATAAAACACCTGCTTGCCAAAACATAGATTACACCTATCTCTTAAGCAATTAGGGGTCCTAGCCTTACCTATGACTCCCCATTTTATCTGGGGATCTAACTTACTTTCTTTTAATTCCCAGTATATATATATATATATATATATATATATATATATATATATATATATATATATATATATATATATATATATATATATATATATATATATATATATATATATATATAAAAGGATGTGCGTTGTGGAGCATTGGATATCGGTTCGGAACGAGAAATCGGGCGGACGAGTTCGAATTCCAGACGAATTCATTGCATTCACTTACGCGCAAATACCCTAGGGAGAGGTATTAATCCGTCTCTTCCTTCCAGTTATGGGTCAAATAACAGGACAGACTGGGTTCTATAGCCTTGTTTGGCAACCAGTCTACCGCAGAAAACAATTGCAACCTACTGCGGGATAATCTTCTGCCTAGTCAGTTATGTCTCTTTCGAGACATGATCGCCCAAGCGTGTATCACGTATGGCACTTAATTGATATATATATATATATATATATATATATATATATATATATATATATGTGTGTGTGTGTGTGTGTGTGTGTGTGTGTGTGTGTGTGTGTGGTGGGTTATAAAAAGCAGAAACTCAAATCAGAACAAAAATATGGAAAATATGGTAAACGACAATCAATCCAAAAACTGTGAACTCTGCCTGGAAGAAAAACAGCCATAATTACCTTCCCAGGCAAACACATACTACTAAATATACGATCAAAACTCATCTTAAAATGCAGACACAAAACCAATTTTTACTTTAAAATAAAAAAATAAAATTCAACAAGAATAAATGAAAATGAACAAATAAAAAAAGTTTAAATAAATGAATCCAAACAAATAAATAAATACACAACGTAAATTATAAACTGATTAACAAATCACGTAAACACAGATAAATGCAAGAAAACTTAATAATGACAATTAAGAATAAAATAAACTATAATAAAAAGATAACTAACAACTAAATAGCCAACTTCCCCCCCAAAACTGCATTCAGGTCAACGATTTTTCCGCTAATTCGAAATACAACAGTTACCGCTCACGAAAACAATAATAATAAACGAGATTAGCCACAACACAATACCCATAATACATCACTGACCTATACAGTATATATATATATATATATATATATATATGAGCAAACTCACAGCACACATGGCCTGATGATTGCGTTTTGCATGAAATATTCTGTCATCTATAAGTGTTGACTTCAATGTCCATTTGTATATTGACCTATGTTTTATTCCTGATATGGAGCATTTTAACCCATAAATATAGCATGCTATATATATATATATATATATATATTATAAATTATGTTTTAGAATATGTACATTATTTTTTAATATATGTCCTCGACAATAATATGTTTGTTTCAACGTTGGGTGCCCAACGTCACTTCGGGAGGTAAAAGCAAAAATAATGTACATGTTCTAAAACATAACTTATAATAAATATTCACAGCTCTATACATCATATATCGAGCACTGTTTTAAATTAATGTTTAGGACGGAAAAAAATCTTTCTTCGTTATGTACCCACTCGGATATATATATATATATATATATATATATATATATATATAGAGAGAGAGAGAGAGAGAGAGAGGGAAAGAAAAGTGTGAGAGGCCGTGAACGTTTTGTTTTATTGTTGTTGTTATTATACATGTTATGATACATTAAGTGCCCATAATGGTATTTGTAACGCTACACGTGTTTCGAGTCTAAAGTTGTTTCGCTTCAGGCAAATAAACTTGTGACTTTACGTATCGAGGTACGTTTGCTTTCCTGATGGCCAAGGTATCGTGCATAAATAGATAAATCAAGTGGTGACCACCAGGTTGAAGGGGTTGTGGAGTTGGGGGGTTTCTCATTAGCACGTTAAGTTTCTTTTGACCAAGGTATCGTGTATAAATAGATAAATAGATAAATCAAATGGTGACCAACAGGTTGAAAGGCTAGTGGGGTTGGGGTTTTTACACATTAGCACGTTAAGTTTCTTAAGGCGGCACCTTCCTTATCGAAAATGTTTTCACTGACTTGCAAAACTGATTTAAAATTTTTTTCTATCGGTCATCTGGTTCTTTTTATTGCTTTGGGGATACTGTTTGAATTTGATGAATATCGCACACTTTTTAATCAACACCAATTTCTCTCGTTGAGACAACTCTATTTCCGTTTTTAACAATTGAAAAAATAAAATAAAATAAAATAAAATAAAAAAGATGTTTTTTTCCGGTTTTCTCTTTTCCAATCTTTTCACTCTTACGTAACCCCTTGCACATCAGTGGCGTTACCGCCTTGCTCGGGGTGATATTAAAAAAAACAACAAAAAAAACATGAATATGTCATTATTGTTGAATGAGTTCATATCAGCCATTATTACCAGTTTGTAGACTGGAATCATCATCTATCGTTCTCATCAACAATTGTTAATGCTAATAGTATAAGTTGGTATTAACCGATATGGTGGTTTAGACTAGGGGTCGGTAACCTTTTGCTTATTATATGTCGATTTATGGTTTTAAAATAATTCAGTGTGCTCACAGCATACGTATTTTTATACAAGTCAAAGTCAATAAATCTGTTATACAATATATTTTATATAGTAATATCTACAACTAGCAGTATAGGCCAGCGTTGCTCGGGTGTAATGAAAGCTTTAAAACTAATCCATGGTCCTGGAGCTCAGACTCTTTAGATATTGGCACGAAAGACTAAAAAGCAATAGTTGTTTCCAGCTAAAGTGAAACCGTAGACTGAAAGAAAAATGAATGGATGTAAGTCAAATTTTGATTTCCTGGTATCGATAGCAAATAAGATTTTCGTCGTAAACTGAATTTTGAAGGCTCAATAAGTCCTCTGAGTAAATGGTATCATGGCTGAGACTAAGAACAACAATTATACCTACTTAGAGCCAAACCCGAAGCAAAAACTAAAATAAAAGGGCTGAAAAAAATACAGACATACAGGCAGATAAACAGACACACACACAAACATCTTGCCTTATATATATATATTATCGATTTTCCTGCAGTATTGTAAGAACTGCAACTTTGAAACTTCTGAATATCGTTTTTTATGTCTTTCTCTATGAGTGTATCAAATTTGATTAAAATCGGACGACTCCTTCTATAACACGATATTTTTGATTATCGATTTTCGATATTTATCGGGGGTACCTCGACACAAAACCTAGCAAAGACGCTTATAGTACAACTGTGTAAATTTTCAAGAAAATCGAGTCAGCCGTTTCGGAGTCTATAGGTCACGGGGACACACACACACACACAGTCACTTACACACACACACACACAGCCACTTACACACACACACAGAGACAAAGTTCCATTTATAAATAAGTTTAGATAATATGTAAACTACATTCATAGAAATAAACTGATTTAAAATTTTTAAAAAACTTTTTTTATTATTATTAATGAGAGCTTTGCCCTGGCATAATCTTAACCAAGTGCTCAATATCGGCAACATATTTTGTTACTTTGAGTTTTACGCAATTTTCTAAATGTTCAGGTGTTAGGCATTTTCGTTGTAGACTTAATACTGATTTCATGTGAGAGAAAATTTGCTCAAGGAATTAAGTTTACCAAGAGACAAAAGAAGAGCAAAAGCAATTTACTTCAAACAGATGAAACATCTCGGGAGGGATATCCAACAATTGAGAATAGCAGCAAAATTTTCTAAAATTGAGTCTTCCAGAGACTTCCTAAGTTCAACAAATTGTGCCATTAGAAATTGCTTGGCATGCCATGTGTGGCACATATGCTGTAGGTTGCTAACCCCTATTGTAAACAACCACCAACTCTCTGAAAGATGTTGTGTGACACTTGCTATCTTATCAACATTTGCCATTTTTTCTACCTATGTTTATATACTTTACAAATTAAACTAAGCACAAATGATTATCAAAGGATGAAAAATTGTTCTGTATATTTCGATGTAATTCTAGTCTTTTTTTTTTTAGTCTATGCCAATTGCTAAATATTGGCTACATACTTCGTTACTTTGAGTTTTACGCAATTTTCTAAATATTCCGGCGTTAGTCAAATTCGTTGTGGCTTTTACACTGCTTTCATGTGAGAGAAAATTTGCTCACAGGAATAAGTTAAGCCGAAAGAAGAGCAAAATCAATTTTCTTCAAACAGATGAAAGATCTCGGGAGGGATATCCAACAATTGAGAATAGCAGCAGAATTTTCTAAAATTGAGTCTTCCAGAGACTTCCTTAGTTCAACAAATTGTGCCATTGGAAATTACTTGACTCCCCACGTGTGGCACATGTGTCATAGGTTGCCGACCCTTTGTTTAGACTAAGCTATTTTATACACTGAGGTATGAGGTTGGCTAGCTTCAATCACCCTGCAAGAATTCATTTGGTCTAAGATAAACGATAGCTGATTATATTCTGTGAAGTTGGATTTAATCTGGAATGCTACATTCTCGTATGTTGTAGGTTTAAATATGAACGACCAGTGTCTACTTCGGTCGTTGAATAATTGCTATAATTATTGTTAAATGCGTTGAGTATAAAAGAAGGAACGGATAAACTCTAAGGTTCCTTTTTGTACTGTTCTTTTGCTTATGGTCAAATGTCCACAGCTACTGTAGACGGGAAACCCACTAAAGATAAACAATAAAAAAAGAAAAGAAAAATGAATAAATGCCCCAATTCATGGCGATTATATTTTCTATTTGGTGAATTTTTTTTCTTTTTAATCGAACATCTGTCACGTACTGGAAGAAAAATATATCCATAAGATTTTCGCAATTATTCAACTCCCTTCCCACGCGCAATCACTCATACACTTGTGCATATATAAGTAATTGTTTACTTACGTTGTGGTTAGTCGCATGCAAATTGAAAGATAAGGAATGTAAGCAAAAATAAATATCTTTATTTGTTTTTTTCTTCTTTCGTGATTATTTTCTTTTGTTGGTCGTGTAAAATCTGCTGTCTTTCATCTGTTCGAACTGAAAAAAAAATGTCTCAGGAATTATTGAATTTTTTAAAAAAGAAATCGTACGGAATTTCACATGGATATGGGTTTGCTCTTCCAAAGCCACAGGTAAGGTTTTAAACAATAATATAAAAAGCATATTTGTTTGTTTCTAAGAGGCCAGATTTAATTTGATAGAAAAACCGATTTGAAATAATTCGTATTGTGATTATATATATATATATATATATATATATATATATATATTATTGATTATACTTTAAAAGATGTTCAAACAACAATCTACTACAAAACTGTACATTTTGTTTTGACATTGAAAGAACAAGGTCTCATCAGGTAATTAATATCATTATTAACTAGCTGATCAGACATTGTTCTTTCAATTTCGAAACAAAATGTACAATTTTGTAGTAGATTGAAGTTTGTATATGTTCTAAAGTATAATTTATAATAAATATTCACTGCCCTATTTTTATATTGCCCACTGTTATAAGTTAATGTTTTGAAAGTCGCAAATATTTTCTTCGTTCATTATTTATTTGTATACATATACGCTCTCACACCCTGATTGAGCACTCTGAAAGTATGGTAGTCTATGAAAAACAGTAACTACTCTGGCATTTACGCATCGTTCATTCAGCAATGAATTAAAACACTCTCAGCTATTGGGCGTATATAATGATAATATACACGCTAAAAAGCCTGCCTCCTTCTAACGAGCGCCCATAGCTCAGAGGTAGAATCGTGACTGACGCCAATTCGGTCGGGTTTCAATCCTGGGTAAAAGGCAATCAGGCTGTCTAACCATACTGATGGGCTGTGATACAGCGAAACAAATCTGTCTGCGGATGACTATATATATATATACACAAATGAATAATGAATAAATAAATGAATACATATATATATATATATATATAATACTTTTCTTTACTAACGCGTTTCGTCCTCTTACGGGCTTTGTCAGTATAAGGATTTTTATTTTGCAGCATGCATTTATAAACAGAAATGAGCACATCGTTACATTTTCAAAAATGGGTATGACAATAAACTGCATCCCGCAGAAAGGCCTCTGATTGGGAAAAGCATGGAACCACCTCTCAATATACCAAATACAGGACGAGGATACTAAAATCAAGCAGGTACAAAAATTTAAATACCTGGGAAGTGTTATAACAGAAGACGGAAAGTGTGACACAAAGATCCGAAGGTGAATCGGCATGGCGAAGGAAGCATTCCAGAAGTTGAGTAAAATATTAAGAAACAGGTAAATTTCGCTAGAAACAAGGAAAGAGTACTGGATTGCTAGTGGTGTCCGTCCTTCAGTATGGCAGTGAATGCTGGACAATATCATCAAAGATGAAGGAAAAACTTGAAGCAACTGAAATGTAGTTCTACAGAAGGATGGTGCGAATATCATGGCTCGAGCATGTGAGCAATGATGAGGTCTTAGAAATGATGGAAACAAAAAGGAAATTAATACTGAGCATCAGGAAGAGACAGCTGAAGTTCCTGGGACATACAATGAGGAAGGAGGGCTTGGAGAACCTGATACTAACAGGTCAGATAGAGGGGAAAAGAGACAGGGAAAGCAGCGGAGAACATATTTGAAGGATTTAATCAGGTAGATGATGGATGGGAGGGTTGCATGGTGTAACAGGAGACGGTGTGCTCAGAGCCACCAGGGATAGGAAAACGTGGAAGGCCATGTTCGCCTACGTCCTGAAGAGACAAGGCACATAGAAGAAGAAGAAACTTGTTGAATTTTTAAAATTATTTATTTATATATATGTCTACTTTTCATTATTAATGTAGTGATCATTTATTATTTTATTTTAATTTGATAAATTACTTATGTATTTATTTATTTTAAATAATAGAAGGTTTCTTCTAATTAAAAAAGGAAATATGGTGATGTATGTTGGATTGGGGAAGGAGTATATCATTTTAGAAAAGAGATTACATTTTGGCAAGATGGCGGTACTCAAGAATTTCCCGCGCGGTATTTTCTCTTTTAATAATTGTGGCATTCTGTAGATCGAAACTGTGACTAGACATATTTCTGTCTTTGACTAATTCCTTTGATATATTCTTATATATAAGATCCATTTTATATTCATAGATACGAATTAAAAAATTTTTAAAAATATAGTGTAAGGAATGATTGTGACAGTATATTTCATGTATATAAAATTAATTCAAAACAGTTTAGGCTATGGTTATTTTGGGTTCTGACAATATCAATAATAGTTTTGGAGGCCGTTATAATAATTTTGATTTTGTTAAAATTGGATAAATTATTTTAAATAGTAAATGTTAAGTGTTAGTAGAAAATATTATTAGTTTTTATATAGTGTTATTGTTGTTAAAAATGTTATTATCTTTTTTGCGGTTGTATATTTTATATGCTTTTCATTTGGTGTCAGTCAGTTAAGTGCCATACTTGATACACGCTTGGACGATCATGTCTCGAAAGAGACATGACTGACTGGGCAGAAGATTATCCCGCAGTAGGTTGCCATTGCATTCTGCGGTAGACTGGTTGCCGACCAAGACTATAGAACCCAATCCGTCCTGTTATTTGACTCGTGGCTAGATGGGGAAGATATGTACTATATTATTAAGTAGTATTTAGTGGGGGATCAGTTTATTACTTCATAACAATAGAAAACTGATCCCCCATTTTATGACCAGTAGAAGCCTCAATCATCTTTCCAACTATTATATTCCGTCAATCGGTTAAGTGCCATACGTGATAAATGCTTTTGGCGATCATGTGTTGAAAGAGACATGACTGACTGGGCAGAAGATTATCCCGCAGTAGGTTGCCATTGCTTTCTGCGGTAGACTGGTTGCTGACCAAGGCTATAGAACCCAATCTGTCCTGTTATTTAACCCATAACTGAAAGGAATAGACGGATTAATACCTTTCCCGAGGGTATTTGCGCGTAAGTGAATGCAATGATTTCAGCTGAAATTTGAACTCGGCTCCCCGATTTCTCGTTCCGAGCTGATATCCACTGCACCACAACGCTGCGAATGCATTAATAAAGATATTGGAAGTTCTTGAAACTGTTTTTTATGTATATTACTTCTTCGTGCAAATATTGGTGGTATTCTATCACTTTTGCATTTGTGAGAAAAGAAATTAATAAGTTCATTCTTGAAACTAGATTATCTGTCAACATTGATCATTACACAGAGTGTTGTTATTTTCAATATCAAAAGGGAAATCTATTGTGAGTTCAGCGCTATCAAGTTTGTTTATACGGTCGGATAAAATTGTATCATGTTGATGCATTATTAGAATATCATCCATGAATCTAAAAAGTAAGAATTAGATACATATGTCGTATCTTCCAAGCTGTCACCCATCTAGGTATTGATCAGGCTCAACGTTGCTTAACTTCGTGTGATCGCATGCAAACCAATGTTTTCAAAACAACTGAAGATATATACACTTTCTAGATTATAAAGAATCTTGGTTTGAAGACTGGAGGTTTCTGTACCAATGAGAACCAAATTAGGATTATGCGTATAAAGATTATGTGTATAAAGGATGTGCGTTGTGGCGCAGTGGATATCGGCTCGGAACGAGAAATCGGGGAACCGAGTTCGAATTCCAGTTGAATTCATTGCATTCACTTACGCGCAAATACTCTTGGGAAAGGTATTAATCCGTCTCTTCCCTCCAGTTATGGGTTAAATAACAGGACAGATTGGGTTCTATATCCTTGGTCGGCAACCAGTCTACCGCAGAAAGCAATGGCAACCTACTGCGGGATAATCTTCTGCCCAGTCAGTCATGTCTCTGTCGAGACATGATCGCCCAAGCGTGCATCACGCATGGCACTTAACAGACAGTATAAAGATTAATTGGTTCGAAACAAGATATTTCGTCCGACATTGTGTTTGCTTCATCGTTAATTTTAAGGGAACGCGGGGCCTTACGTTTTTGATAACTGGAAAAAGAATGCAGATAAAGTCATCAACCATTTTTTTTCAAATATATATCGTTCTTCTGTACAAACATTTACTATGACATATCACAGGAATAAAGCGGACCTGAAGCAGATTACAACCACATTTAATTTCGTTGTTTTTCATTTTTTACTTTTTTCAGCGCAGTCCTATCGATTGTTACCTAAACTTTACGATTATCAAAAAAAAAAAAAAAAAATTTGAAAAATTACAATATTTAAACAAATTTGGGTGGGGGTCAATTTCTCATACAACGTTAAAGTATATCGATCCTCCATTTTCAATCCACTCGCGTTGGGGTGACTTTGTTTATGTTAATTTCGTTGTTTTTCATTTTGTTTTACTTTTTTCAGCGCAGTTCTATTGGTTGTTACTTAAACTTTCCGATTATCAAAAAACCTTCTGAAAAAAGACAATATTTAAACAAATTTTGGGGGTGGTCAGTTTCTCCTACAACATTATAGCAAATCAATCCTCCATTTTCAACCCACTATAAAGATTTTGAATGAGAGTGTATATTATTCACAATATCAGGTGGTGACAAGCGGATAGATTGATGCTTTGACAGACACTCATATAAACCAATGAGTCTGGATATGAAAGGATTGTGGAATGAAAAAGTTGCGCCTCACTTTTTCCGTTTAGATATTCGTTTTTAACTCTATTGTAGCTGGTCTTAAGGTTTTGACTAGAAGTTCATATGTTTGAAAACATCAGGTGGTGACAAAGCGGATAGATTGATGCTTTGACAAACACTCATATAATCCAATGAGTCCGGATATGAAAGTAATTTGGAATGAAAAAGTTGCGCCTCATTTTTTCCGTTTAGATATTCGTTTTTTATGTGTAAATTTGTGTCTAATCTTTAGATTTTCACTAGGAGTGCACATGAGTGAAAAAGTCTGGTCGTGACAAAGCGGATAGATAGATGCTTTGAAGGACACTCATATAAACCAATGAGTCTGGATATGAAAGGATCATGGAATAAGAAATTGCGCCTCATTTTTACTGTTTAGATCTTCGTTTTTTAAATTTTTGTACCTGGTCTTAAGATTTTGACTAGGACTGCATATGATTGAAAAAATCAGCAGGTGACAAATTGATGCTTTGGCAAACACTCATATAATCCAATGAGTCCGGATATGAAAGGATTTCGAAATGAAAAAGTTGCGCCTACATTTTCTCCGATTATATATTCTTTTTATGTGTATAATTTGTACTTAGTCTTAAGATTCTGACTAGGAGTGCATATGATTGAAAATATCAGTTGGTGAAAAAGCGGAATAGATTGATGCTTTGACAGACACTCATATAAACCAATGAGACTGGATATGAAAGGAGTGTGGAATGAAAAAGTTGCGCCTCATTTTCCGTTGAAATATTCATTTGTTAACTCTTTTGCATGTGGTCTTAAGATTTTTTACTAGGAGTGCATATGATTGAAAAAAAATCAGGTGGTGACAAAGCGAATAGATTGATGCTTTGACTGACACTCATATAAACCAATGAGTTTCTGGATGTGAACGGATTGTGGAATGAAAAAGTTGCGTCTCATTTTTTCCGTTTAGATATTCGTTTTTTAAAATGTTGTACC
>JBBBDQ010002644.1:0-35000 GCA_037127315.1 Ascarosepion bandense
TTCTTTCTTTCTTTTCCTAATTCTTCCCTTAGGTCTTTCTATCATATTTCCTTCCTTTTTCTTTTTATTATTTATAAATTCATAATTCTTTTTTCTTCATTCTTTCTTTCATTTTTTCATTTATTCTTTCATTCTTTCAATCTTTCTTTCATTCTTTTTTCTTTCATTCTTTCTTTCTTTCTTTCTTTCATTCTTTCTTTCATTCTTTCATTTTTTCTTTCTTTCTTTCATTCTTTCTTAATTCTTTTTTTTGTTTTTATTTATTCTATCTGAATGTTGAACCTTTTTCTTTCTTTCTTTCTTTCTTTCTTTCTTTCTTTCTTTTTCATGAATTAACGTGTTTCTTTTTTCCATTCTAAAGTTTATTATATATTTTTCTTTCTTGAACTGCGTCTTTTTGTCAGTTTCTTTCTTTGTTTACATTCAGATTGCTTTCTCTTTACCCTTCTGATATTTTCAACTATGAATCTTCTTCTTTCTTTCATTTTTAATTTCTTTCTTTTTCAATCTTCATATTTTTGCTTCCTCTTCATCTGTATTTATTTATTTCTTAACATCTTTTTTCTTCCTTTCTTTCACCACCATCGTCCTTCTTCCAGTTAATCAAATATCTTTCATTCATTTTTTCTTCCTCGATTCTTTTTTCTTCGCTGTATTTGCATATCTATCTATCTATCTATCTATCTATCTATCTATCTATCTATCTATCTATCTATCTGTAACAGTCTATTTCTATCTATCTATCTATCTATCTATCTATCTATCTATCTATCTATCTATCTATAACAGTCTATTTCTATCTATCTATCTATCTATCTATCTATCTATCTATCTATCTATAACAGTCTATTTCTATCTATCTATCTATCTATCTATCTATCTATCTATCTATCTATCTCATTCTTTTCTACTATCTATCTATCTATCTATCTATCTATCTATCTATCTATCTCAGTCTGTTCATCTATCTATCTATCTATCTATCTATCTATCTATCTATCTATCTATAACAGTCTATTTCTATCTATCTATCTATCTATCTATCTATCTATCTATCTATCTATCTATCTCATTCTTTTCACTATCTATCTATCTATCTATCTATCTATCTATCTATCTGTCTATCTATCTCATTCTTTTCACTATCTATCTATCTATCTATCTATCTATCTATCTATCTATCTATCTATCTATCTATCTCATTCTTTTCACTATCTATCTATCTATCTATCTATCTATCTATCTATCTATCTATCTATCTATCTATCTCGATTAGTCTCTATTCTGCAAAGGAATTGATTCCGGCTCGGATAATACAATTCTCCCGGGGTGTGGAATTTAACGAATTAGGGTCAGAAATCTTGGAACACGTACATTCCCAATGCTTTAATGTCATTATTGCTCAAGACCTTATTATTATTATTTCTGAGGAAAAAAAGAAAAACAAGCTTCTAGAACAATTTTCGAGGAAATTTCAGATGCTTTTGATCTTTGTAGGATTTGCCAAAAATCAGACACACAGGTGTACACACGCACACGGGGAGAGAGAGAGAGAGGTGGGGGAGAAAAGTAAAGAGATAGAGGGCGGAGGTGGGACTCACATGTGCGTTGCAAAATTTGTAGTAACAAAAGATGATACGCAGTTATTGAACTCACTAAGACATTAAAGCATATATACATACACACACCTACCTTTACACATGCTCTCTTCGGCTCTCTCTCTTTCACACACACACACACACACACACACACACACACACACACACACACACACACACACACACACATATATATATATATATATATATATACACACACAAAAGAGTGGATGGATCAAACAGTATATATCTGACACGTAGATATTAGCTAAATTTAGTTCTGCAATTTTCACTAGTGTTCAAATTTTTCCGGCTAATTTTCATCACCAGAATTAAGTGCCTTGACAGGGATAGAAATAATAATAAACCTGGCGAATAAGTAAAATGTTACATTTACAATTACGTTACGCATATATATATATATATATATATATATATAGAGAGAGAGAGAGAGAGAGAGAGAGAGAGATTGTGTATTTCGACAGCAGTCTCTCTTTTATGCAGGTTTCATTAACCATGACAGACGAGATATTATGATTACTTTTTTGTGTAATTTATAATGTGATCTTATATTGCTTTTTCTAAAAAAATAAAATGGTATAAAAATTGTTCAAATTCATCCTTTTTCCTATAGTATTAGCCATTATAGAGAATGGATTTTATTTTACATACATATATATATAAATTCCGAAAATTACATTTCGTCGAATTGCTATTTCGGCAAGAAAACTTTCGCTTCATCAGCAACTATCCAAAACAAAAATTTTAAAATTTAAATAAATTTTTGTTTTTGATCGTTGCTGAAGAAGCGAAAGTTTTCTCGCTAAATAGCTATTTAACGAAATGTAATTTCCGGAATTTATTGATATAATATATGTATTTGGCTCTGTAAAATACATCGATCTTTCCCCCTGGATCATTTTAAATATTAATAATATTAACGATAATAGTATCTGGGTTTTGGGATTTTGCCTACATACGCTTCTTGGATAATATATATTATCATACATTTTGCCTACATACGCTTTTTGGATAATATATATGTATATATGCTTAACAGTTATAGGTCGGATTTAAATTAAATTAAACTAGTATTTTTTCCGCCTGAATCCATCCTGCATATATACAAGTCAACCATCCGTCCGTGCATGGAGTACTGCTGCCATTTATGGTCAGGTGCCCCTGCCGTTCTCCTCAGTGTTCTTGACAGGCTCCAAAGGAGAGTCTGTAATGTTATAGGTACTGATCTGGCGGCTCGACTGCAGCCACTTCCCCATCGTCGAAATGTGGCCTCCCTTTGTCTGTTCTATAAACAGACTGGAAACTGGGCCCCACCCATTCACAGTCAGTTTAGCTAAATGCAGACGACAATTCTGCTCCTGCAGCTTCTTCCCTCGCACATCCCGCCTGTGGAACTCTCTCCCATATTCTTGCTTTCCTGATGGCTACAACCTCCAGAAATTTAAATGCAATGTCAATACTCATCTATTAACCACTGGACTCTAGCTCTCTCTCCACCCCCGTATATCCTTCCCTTTCTCTCCACCTATGTATCTGTCATCGCACCTGCATTCTCAGCTTTCTATCTCTCCTTTCTAACTAGTTTGTACTCCTCACTCTTTTCTAATTAATCTTTTTATAGTTATGTAGCCCCCAGCTCATCAGTGGCATTTCTGCATTGCTCGGGGTGAAATGATTAAAAAAAAAACCAGATTTATTTGAAAGTACTATATATGACTCTCGACTTCTCTCGTATAATGACGAATAATCTCGATCACTCCCGTGTAATGACGAAGACTCGGATAGTTACGAACACTCTCGAACACACTGTAGTTCGTTCTCTTCCCGGTCTTTTATAACCCGGGCCATTCCCATTCCTGGGTAAGACAGGATATTCCTCCACAACATGTCTAAAAAAGAAATTTCTGCCTAAATACACAAATTTTAATATATATATATTGTGTGTATTTTGGCAGCATCACCACCTTGAAATATAAATGGAGCCTTGTGAAAAGGCAAATTGAAACAGCGAAAGAAAATCTAGACACATTATACAAGAACAAACATGACCTCTACAACAAACTGAAAGATATAACTACCTCAAACCAACTAGAAGAAATAATACTTAGACTATCCAAAATCACTGTAAAATCTGAAGTTGAACACCGTGCTAAAATTGTCAAAAAGCTTAATTCACTATACAATGGCACGATCACTCTTCCAAAAAAAATTAGATAAATTCATAAATCTTTCCAACCATGAACTAACTAAGCACCAAAAAGAATTACTCAACCTTGGGCCTAACTGCCATATATACCGTAAGTATAACCAGCTTACTAAAAAAATTGAAATAGAAACGCTCTATCAAAGCATCACTAAACTACAAGATGAAAAACTTATAACCGTTAAACCCGAACTGAAAGACCTACTTAAGGCTGAGGCAATCATCAAAGATCGCCATGATAAAAGCAGAAGCTCCTCAAAAATTCTATCGAAACAACTAAAAAGTGCCGCGCACGAACTACGCAACCACCCTCACATAATTGTAAAAAAAGCTGACAAGGCTAACATCTTTGTTGTACTTAACAAATCAGATTACAACACAAAAATCAACTACATACTCCATGACCACACAAAATTTAAAAAAATTAACAAAAACCCGACACACCAACTAAAATCTAAACTTAATAAACTCATTAGTGCCAACAACGCTGATCAGAATTCCTTAAAACTCCCTAAAATTATTGGTGACTATAAACCTGGTTACATATTCTTCTTCTTCTATGTGCTATGTCCCTTCAGGACGTAGGCGATCATGGATCTCCACGTCTCCCTATCCCTTGTGGCTATTAGTATGTTTGCTCCTGTTGCTCCTGGCAACCCCCGTTCCGTCATCCACCTGATCAGACTCTGCAGATATGTTATCCGCTGCCTTCCTCTGTCTCTCCTTCCTTCTATCTGACCAGTCAGTATCAGGTTCTCCAGGCTCTCCTTCCTCATTGCATGTCCCAGGAACTTCAGTTGTCTCTTCCTGATGCTCAGCATCAATTTCCTTTTTGTTGCCATTCTTTCTAACACTTCGTCGTTGCTTGTATGCTCAGTCTACGATATCCGTAGCATCCTTCTGTAGAACCACATTTCGGCCGCTTCCAGTTTTTTCCTCATTTTCGATGATATTGTCCAGCATTCACAGCCGTACTGAAGAACTGACATCACGTAGCAGTCTAGCACTCTTTTCTTCGTTTCTATTGAGATCTTCCTGTGTGTTAGTATTTTGCTCATCTTCTGGAACGCGTCCTTTGCCATGCCAATTCGCCTTCGGATCTCCGTGTCGCACTTTCCATCTCCTGTTAGAACACTTCCTAGGTACTTAAATTCTTGGACTTGTTTGATTCTGTTATCCCCCACCTGTATTTGGCATTTTGGGTTGTATCTTTTGCTGATGACCATGCACTCAGTTTTCTTAAAGTTTATTTGTAGTCCCTTCTTGTCACTCTCCACTGCTACTTTCTGTATGAGATCTTGCAGTTTCCTTTCCGTGTCCGCAATCAGTACTGTATCGTCCGCGTATCTTATGTTGTTCAGGTTGTGGCCTCCAATAATAAATCCTGGTGTGTCATCTAGGGTCCTCAAAATATTCTCGCTGTATAGGTTGAACAAATCCGGTGAAAAGACACATCCTTGTCTTACGCCTTTTTCTATCTTTGTGTATCTACTGAGGTCGTTACCTGTCCGTATGCAGGCCGTTTGCTGCCAGTAGAGATTCTTGATTATTCTTATATCTTTGCCGAAAATGTCGAGGTTGCCTATCATTTCCATCAATTCTTTGTGTCGTATTTTGTCGAATGCTTTCGCGTAATCAATGAAGCATAGGTACAAGTCTTTCTTCATTTGTAATGCCCTTTCAGAGAGCATCCTAATCATGAATATGGCGTTCCTTGTTCCAGTGTCTTTGACGAACCCGCACTGTTCTTGCCCTATCTCTGGCCTGATTCTGCTTCTCGCTCTATTCATCAGGATTCTGACAATCAGTTTTGTGATGTGACTCATTAAGCTGATAGTTCTGTGTAGTTCACACTCGTTTGCACCTGGTTTCTTCGGCAGTGCTATAAATATAGACTTGCATAGGTCGTCTGGTATTATTCCGCTGCTATAAATTTCGTTTATTATGTCGGTAATCTTTTCTATGCCATATTCTTCTAAGGCTGTCAGCAGCTCTATCACTATGCCATCTGGGCCAGGTGCTTTGTTTCTTTTCATTTTGGCCATTGCAGCTTCCATTTCGGATTTTAGTATTTCCGGTCCATCCATCTCCTTGTATATTCTCGGTTGTTCTCTCTTGTCGCCAAAGAGATCCTTTATGTATTCTTCCCATCGCTGGAGTATTTCCTCTTTCTCTACTATGATTGTCCCTTCCTTGGATTTTATGCATCCTGTTGAGGAACAGGTTTTTTGTCCTGTCAGTTCTCTTATCTCTTTATGCATTTCTGCTTTGTTGTTCCTGCTCAGTCTCTCTACTTCTGCACATTTGTTGTTGAGCCATTCCTCTTTGGCTTGTCTGCATTTGTTCCTTATCTCCCTGTGAAGTTTTTTGTACTCTGCTCTGTGTCTTGGCGTTATTTTTTGTCTCCTTTGCATCATGTGGAGGATCTCTTCGGTCATCCACTCATTTTTTCTTCTGCGTCTGATTTCCTTTGGGGCTATGTTGTTCGCTGAGGTCACCATTGCTTCTTTTAGTGACTCCCATTTTGAGTATCCTTTTCCAATTTGTTCTTCATATTTCTTTTTTACGCTGTTATTATATTCTTTCTGCAGGGTGAGATCATCCTCTAGTGTGTCGTATTGCAGTCTTGATGTTATGCTGGGTTTCTTCAGTCTTCGGAGTTCCACTTTTAGTTTACAGATGACTGGGACGTGGTCACTTCCGCAGTCAGCACCTGGGTACGTTTTGCATTGGACTACTGCGTTCCTGAATCTCTTGTTTATTGTTATATAATCTATTTGGTTCTTCGTGTCCCCTCCTGGGCTTCTCCATGTCCATAAACGTCGTGGGTGTTCTTGGAACCAGGTGTTAGTAATGACCTGGTCATTGGCTGAGCACCATTGGATCCATTTTTCTCCTCTTTCGTTGCGCTCTCCTAGACCGAAGTTGCCGTTCGTGTCTCCTTCTCTATCTTTACCTACCTTTGCATTTAAGTCCCCCATTATTATCCTGACTTCTTGGCTTTTGCACTGAGCCTTAGCACTGTCCAGTATTGAATAGAATGATTCTATTTCGTTCTCTGAGCTTTGAGTTGTTGGCGCATAGACTACTATAATAGCTATATTGAGGGGCCTTCCCCGCAGTTTAACCAAGAGGACTCTCTCTGACAGTTGCCAGTATCCAAGTACACATCTCTTAACTTGTTTGTTTAGTATTAAAGCGACCCCTTTTTCGTGTTTTTTCCTCCTGCATATATTATCCTGTGGGTGTCGCTACTGAAATCTCCGTTATTAGGCCATCTTGTTTCACATATTCCTAGGATGCTTATATTCAGTCTGTTCATCTCCTGTTTGACATTCTCTAGTTGTCCACAGTTCAGTGTCCTGACGTTCCATGTTCCTATAGTGAGTTTGTCTTTGATTCGCACAGTTGCAGGATAACGGTCCAGCGACACCTGTTGCTCATGTCGTTCTTTCCCGGGCGAGGGACAAAATGTCCCCTTTACGCCGTTGGTGCTAACAGTCGCCGGATGACGGTCAGGTGGCACCTGTTGCCCATGCCGGTCCTTACCGAGCGAGGAGTTGCTTCCTTGGGAAGTAACCCCCTTCACGCTGTTGGCTTTCATATATTTATTGTGACTATCCATGATTGAGCGGGGGAAGATAGTGGAGTGGTATCCCGTTGCCTTCTCCACGATGGTTTATTGAGACATCACCTCTAGTTAGCTGGCCGTTGACTCTTTGAGAGTTCTTCCGCCCTTTGTAGGTTTATATTTTTGACCTGCAGGGATGCTAACGTCCCAATTAAGTGTACATATAGTTGATGTAAAAAAAAAAAAATACTAAGTTTTAACTTAGTTAAAGTCGAAATGGAGTTCAGACAAAAGAAAAATTTAGTATATTCTTATGAAAAAAATTAAATGGTAAAAGAAAACAGATACAAACTAGTCTAACTTCTAAGAACCTCGCAGCAGTAATTACAATCAGCATACTTTACCAGTAGTCACAAGAAATATTATGCATATTCGACATTTTGGCAGTCATCTTTTGACTTTCTTTGGTTCTATCATATATATACTGATACGGTGCTGGTAGGAACACGTGGGGTTTTTTTTTGTTTTTTTTTTGGAAGGGGGATGAAGGAAAAGGATTGCTAGGAGAGAAAGGACGCTAACTTTTTCCTTAGACTGAAGACGGGGAGAGAAAAAAGGTCATTTTAAATTCTATAGAATCCTTTTTTTTTTTTTTTTTGGTAGCTACAGGCAAAAACAGAAATAAATTCAAAATTCAAACCATAAAAACTCATAAACCTAACTATCCTCTCCGCCCTATCATATTCCAAATTCCTACTCCTGTATACCAGTTAACTAAACATATTAACCAGCTTATCACACCCTACCTTCCGAGTAAATACAGCATAAAGTCAACCCTAGAGGCAATCCAAATCCTCAAGAGCGAAAAACCTAACAATGAAATCATAGCTTCACTTGATGTGGAAAAACTTTTTACTAATGTACCCGTCAGTGAAACTATTGATATAATTATAAGAAATGTTTACAGTAATCCTTCATTACCCCCACTCAAAATTAATCCCAACATCTTAAGAAAAATTCTACTAGCTTGTACTACTGAAGTGCCTTTTGTTGATCCAAACAACACTCTATATATACAACGTGACGGAGTCTCCATGGGTTCAGTGCTTGGTCCGACTTTTAGTAATTTCTACATGTCTAACCTTGAAAATACTACCTTTGCAAAATTTACAAAACCATCAATATATCTACGATATGTTGATGATATCCTACTATTAATTAAAAATACCGATGAAATTTTACAACTTCAAAAACAGTTTCAAAATAACTCAGTTTTAAAATTCACTTATGAACTTAGCAAAGATAACAAAATTCCTTTTCTTGATATATTAATTAACACTGACAACAATAAATTTACTATCTCACCGTATCAAAAACCCACTAATAAAAATCTCTCCACACTCAATTATATTAGTGAATGCCCCCACTATTACAAAATAGCCATTATAAAAAATCTATTGTATCGTGCAAAAGTCAATTCATCTACAAATCAGATCTTCCACAGTGAACTAAAAAACATAAAACAGACACTCATCAATAATAATTTTCCCAACTACATAGTTGATGAACAAATACATTATTTTCTTAAAAAGCTTAACATGGAAAAAACAACACATGATACTAACCCAACCAATCCTAAACATATTACTCTCTTATACCGTAGCCAGATGCACTCCAACTACCAACTAGATGAAAACATCCTAAAAAAAACTCATAAATACTAATATTTCTCCGACAGACTCTAACAAAATAATTAAGTTTATTATATATTACACTAAATCCACTACATCTAATTCATTCGTCCGCAACGACTCTTCCCCCACCGTTAGTGATTTGCAAAAAACCAATGTAGTATATAAATTCATATGTCCATTTAGAGAATGTATCTCTAACAACCTCAATAATATCTACATTGGCCACACCACAAATTCGCTCTCACGGCGTCTGCCGTTGCACTTAAATGAAAATTCAAATATATTCCGTCATTTAAAACAACACGGTTATCAACGCACACTTCTGAGAAAAACGCTCATTGATAACACGTACATACTTAAACAAGAAAATAATAAACAGAAACTAAAAATCCTCGAAGCAATCTACATTAAACAATTTAAACCTGGTTTGAATACAATCAATTTTGATATTTCCAACAACGTACTCAAATGTCTGTAATCAGACCAGGGACCACAACGCCACTATTTTGTCACTGTCTTCGGCCATCCGCCACGGTAGGGATGGACTTATATTTTCAATTCAATTCTCTTTATTGTTAATAACTTAAATGTTCTATGTTTACTGTGTTAATATTTATTCTTTGATAATGGCTTATGTGAGCCGAAAGCTTAGACCTGATAAAAAAATCAACAATTACTGTGATTTTTTGTTGTCTTTCAACGACATCACCATCAAGTATATCAGACGGTATGAACGGATCCTACACAAAATTAATAGACAAAACTTGTCTATATTATTCAATGAAACCCGCATTAATATATATATATATATATATATATATATATATATATATATATGTTTATTTATATATTGTTTAATTACTAATGAAATTAGACCAGTGCACATGTGTATTAAAAAGTGCTTAGTATAATTATGTTGTAGAATATTTTTCATTTGTAAACGAGTTATTACGCGACCTAGGTTTCAACCATGAGTGGTGTTTTCAGGAGATTTCTAATAACTGATTTTACCGTTTACCTTTTTTTTTTCCAAGAACGCTCACGTAACGGTGTTTTTTTTTTTTGTTTTTTTTTGTTTTGTTTTTTTAACGCTCACGTGGCAGGGAATTTTTGAACGCGCAATTTTTAAAATTACAATGAATTATGGCGTTTTTATCCATGGTTGTATGAACCTATGAGATATTTTTTAGTATGGTTACACTTAGTCATAATTTCCGTTCTTTCATTCCATAATTCATTTTTGTTTGGATTAGCATAATCGCTAACTTTATTTCCTGGCACATTGTACATATTTTGCCACCGTTGTAAAAAATTACGCGTTCAAAAATTCCCTGCCACGTGAGCGTTAAAAAAACCCATCGGTAAACGGTAAAATCAGTTATTGCAAATCGCCTGAAGTCACCACTCATAATAGAAATCGCATAATAACTCGTTTACAAATATATATATATATATATATATATATATATATATATATATATATATATATAAATTAAAAAAAGATTAATTCAATGATGTTGGATGATCATTTCGATATGAAAATCCCCACGGGGGATAACACATCACCTCAGCAACAGAAAAATCCTTTCAGAAACTGGAGAAAAATGGGGTCTAATTTTCCTTTTTAAATAGATTTGTAGAGAAATTAAAAAAGAAAAAGATAAAGATAAAACAAAATAAAATCAAATAAACAAGAAAAGAAAAAATTGACATCGTCTGGGTTCGCAAAAAAAGGAAAGAGAATTGTAACTTAAAATTAACGGACGGCCGTGTTGAATTGATGTAAGGTTAAGCAACACGGAAAAAAGGTGGGAGATGAGAGAAATAAAGGAAGGGAGGGAAAAGGAAAAGAAAAAAAGAAAAAAATTTTTATATTTTTATATTTTTTATATAAAATTAAAAAAAAGTATTTACAACGGTCAGCAGAAGATCAAAATATTTATTCACAAAAAAACATTGTATTTGGTGGGCAATCCGACTTTTTTGCGGGTTTCACAAAAATGACAGGTAACGTAGTATTTTACGCACAGTTTTATGTGAGCTTATTCAGTCACCCAAAAAAATATATAATCATATGCGACCACCCCTACTGCCATCAAAAACTGGTCGAATACAGCAGGTGATCGCTCACTTAAAGGCTCATAGTCACGACCTATTTATGCCATGAACGTATATTCCACTCGTCAGAATGTACATATTAGAATTTTACCATGTAATCTGGTAATAAATGAGAACATAAGAAAATAGCCTAACTTTAAAGAAATTTATTTAGCATAATTCATTTTAAAATTTAAAAAAAAAGTATCCACAAAGGTCAGCAGAAGACCAAAATATTTATTCACAAAAAATATTCAAGTGGACTATAGAAAAAAAGTTTACGGTTTCATTTTTTTCCTTAGATGAGAGTGATAGCAAAAGAGAATCTGCGATCATACATATAAAAACATTAAAAAAACTGACAGCTATCGTGGGTGGTGGTAGAGAAACAGAGAGATAGAGATAGATATACCCAGATAGAAATAGAGTAGATAGATACACAAAAAAGTAAAGGAACGAAAGAGATAGACATTTGAGGAAAGGACATAGTTGTGATTTTCCCAATCCCTGAATTTATCCAAGTCAGTACAGAGACTGCGATAAATCTTTCGAACATGTCAAATGCAATACATGTTGGACAAAACAGTCGATGTTTGACCGTGAGGTGAACTCAGGCAATGTACATTTCAACAAGAAATAACAGTTTGATACAACACTACAATAACAAAACAATGAGGAAGTGTTACTGGCTTCGATCAAATCAAAATGAAATAGATTACTCATTTAGTTTCTCCTAATTTAGAAGTTCGCAGTGTACGACCAAAATGGATTTTTTTTTAAAGCGGTCGCTTGATCAGTGATTTTCACTCGTTGATTTTAGTCGATGGTCGCGTTCTGGAGGTGGTCGCTCACTAAAGATCAATTAACATTAGCAAATCGTCCGTGCTTAGAAAAACGGTCGTTAACAACAGGTAGTCGCTGACTAAGAGGGTCATATACGGCAGGTTCTACTGTATATAAGATTAAAAGATATATTTAAAAGCCCGCATATTTTTGGATAACACCATGTAAACAGCTAAAAAGAAAACAAAAGAGTCTCGAAGCAATATTCCTTAAAAATCTTAAGCCGTCAATTAATAGAATCAGCTACGAATACTGCAGTAATATTCTAAACGTTTACAGAAAGAACAGTTTTTTTTTCTTCCTTTAGCCATTTTGGATAATTTTCACGTTCTAATGCACGCTCAGGAACCGCTATGTATGAAACAAGAAGAAAATTTACAGTAATTTTAGCAAAACAGTTTTGCGATTATTTTTGTTACCATAACTCACACCCTTGAAGATAATCGCAGGAGAAGATTGAAAGTACTTGGGAACATCAAGAAATGAATGATAATAACATCTGTCAACGTTACAGCTAATTTCTGACATCATTCAATTAAAATACACGAAAGATTATCCGTGAGTATGAATGGATTTAGTAACAAGAAGCAGACAGAATGTTTGCAATTCTTTTAATCTGACTAAAGAGAACTGACAGGACAAAAAACCTGTTCCTCAACAGGATGCATAAAATCCAAGGAAGGGACAATCATAGTAGAGAAAGAGGAAATACTCCAGCGATGGGAAGAATACATAAAGGATCTCTTTGGCGACAAGAGAGAACAACCGAGAATACACAAGGAGATGGATGGACCGGAAATACTAAAATTCGAAGTGGAAGCTGCAATGGCCAAAATGAACAGAAATAAAGCACCTGGCCCAGATGGCATAGTGATAGAGCTGCTGACAGCCTTAGAAGAATATGGCATAGAAAAGATTACCGACATAATAAACGAAATTTATAGCAGCGGAATAATACCAGACGACCTATGCAAGTCGATAGTTATAGCACTGCCGAAGAAACCAGGTGCAAACGAGTGTGAACTACACAGAACTATCAGCTTAATGAGTCACATTACAAAACTGATTGTCAGAATCCTGATGAATAGAGCGAGAAGCAGAATCAGGCCAGAAATAGGGCAGGAACAGTGCGGGTTCGTCAAAGATACTGGAACAAGGAACGCCATATTCATGATTAGGATGCTCTCTGAAAGGGCATTACAAATGAAGAAAGACTTGTACCTATGCTTCATTGATTACGCGAAAGCATTCGACAAAATACGACACAAAGAATTGATGGAAATGATAGGCAACCTCGACATTTTCGGCAAAGATATAAGAATAATCAAGAATCTCTACTGGCAGCAAACGGCCTGCATACGGACAGGTAACGACCTCAGTAGATACACAAAAATAGAAAAAGGCGTAAGACAAGGATGTGTCTTTTCACCGGATTTGTTCAACCTATACAGCGAGAATATTTTGAGGACCCTAGATGACACACCAGGATTTGTTATTGGAGGCCACAACCTGAACAACATAAGATACGCGGACGATACAGTACTGATTGCGGACACGGAAATGAAACTGCAAGATCTCATACAGAAAGTAGCAGTGGGGAGTGACAAGAAGGGACTACAAATAAACTTTAAGAAAACTGAGTGCATGGTCATCAGCAAAAGATACAACCCAAAATGCCAAATACAGGTGGGGGATAACAGAATCAAACAAGTCCAAGAATTTAAGTACCTAGGAAGTGTTCTAACAGGAGATGGAAAGTGCGACACGGAGATCCGAAGGCGAATTGGCATGGCAAAGGACGCGTTCCAGAAGATGAGCAAAATACTAACACACAGGAAGATCTCAATAGAAACGAAGAAAAGAGTGCTAGACTGCTACGTGATGTCAGTTCTTCAATACGGCTGTGAATGCTGGACAATATCATCGAAAATGAGGACAAAACTGGAAGCGGCCGAAATGTGGTTCTACAGAAGGATGCTACGGATATCGTGGACTGAGCATACAAGCAACGACGAAGTGTTAGAAAGAATGTCAACAAAAAGGAAATTGATGCTGAGCATCAGGAAGAGACAACTGAAGTTCCTGGGACATGCAATGAGGAAGGAGAGCCTGGAGAACCTGATACTGACTGGACAGATAGAAGGAAGGAGAGACAGAGGAAGGCAGCGGATAACATATTTGCAGGGTCTGATCAGGTGGATGACGGAACGGGGGTTGCCAGGTGCAACAGGAGCAAACATACTAAGAACCACAAGGGATAGGGAGACGTGGAGATCCATGATCGCCTACGTCCTGAAGGGACAGGGCACATAGAAGAAGAAGTAGTCTAAAGAAATTTTATCAACGCACACTTCTGAGAAAAACGCTCGTTGATAACACGTACATACTCAAACAAGAAAATAATAAACAGAAACTAAAAATCCTCGAAGCAATCTACATTAAACAATTTAAACCTGGTTTGAATACAATCAAATTTGATATTTCCAATAACGTACTCAAATGCCTGTAATCAGATCAGGGACCACAACGCCACTATTTTGTCACTGTCTTCGGCCATCCGCCACGGTAGGGATGGACTTATATTTTCAATTTAATTCTCTTTATTGTTAATAACTTAAATGTTCTATGTTTACTGTGTGTTAATATTTACTCTTTGATAATGGCTTATCTGAGCCAAAAGCTTAGACCCAATAAAAAAAACAACAATTACTGTGATTTTTTTGTTGTCTTTCAACGATATCACCATCAAGTATATCAGACGGTACGAACGGATCCTACACAAAAAAATTAATAGAAAAACTTGTCTATATTATTCAATGAAACCTGCATTAATATATATATATATATATATATATATATATATATATATATATATATATTATACTTTAGAACATGTCCAAACTACAATCTACTACAAAAATGTACATTTTGTTTCGATATTGAAAGAACAATGTCTCATCAGGTAGTAAATCCTATTTTTATTCTTTTGAACGTTGCAAATATTTACTTCGTTCCTTATTCATTCGGATATATATATATATATATATATAGCCTTACAATCATGCTAAAATTGTAGAAGCTAAAGTTAAGATTTCTAGAAACGATAAACTATTAATATTAATATACCTCAAATTTTACCTTTATTTCATACTACAAACTCTGATCTAAGTAAAGTTTTTATATAAAAAGATTTTCTAAATTTTAAATTAAGATTAAATTTAAAAATAGATTAATTATAAAAACTAAGTTGAAACACAAAAGTATTTGTCGCTTTATACTTCACTAATACAGATATGTTTACCAAATAGCAATTTCTATCCCCTTTTTAGTCCTTCTCTCCTACTCCCCCACCACCTCATTTTTCTCTTTGTTAAACCCAAAGAACTGACCATAAAGACTGTAAAGGACCATACCTTAACATCTACGATTAAATATGTCTATAAAATTTTCAACACGTCCATTAATCACCTCTATCCGTTACCTCTTCCCTCTTTTCTTTCAAATTCTAACCTAGAACTTAAAACATTCATTTCCCTTTTTCCACCCCACCTACCTCTCACACATAATTCGCCAATATAAGAAAAAGAATCTTCAATTTTCTTTTCACACTACCCGATGAGACATTGAAAGGACAATGTCGAAACAAAATATACACTTTGGAATAGATGATAATTTGTACATATTGTCAAGTATAATTTATCATATATATATATACATATATATTTTAATTCAGCTACTTCAATCCAAGGGAAAAAAGCAGGAAGGTAAATTCCAAAAAACCCGATCCTAATTAATATTAAAAATTTATTTTAATATTAAAAAATGATACAGGAAGAGAGCTCCATGTAATAAAATATTACAGAGCAAATATATATTAAAAAAGGATTAATTCAAAGATGTTGAATGGCCATTTCGATATGAAGATCCCCACGGGGGACGACACATCACCTCAGCAACAGAAAAAAACCTTTCAGAAACTGGAGAAAAATTAGTCTACTTTTCCTTTTTAAATAGATTGCAAAGAAATTAAAAAATAAATAAATAATAAAATAAAATAAAATAAAATAAAAATAAAGGGAAAGAAAAAGAAAAAGAAAACGAAAAAGAAAAAGAAAAAGATAGAATAAAATCAAATAAATAAGAAAAGAAAAAAAATTGACATAGTCTGGGTTCGCAAAAAAAAGGGAGAATGTAACTAAAAATTATATATATATATATATATATATACATATATATATATATATATATATAGAGAGAGAGAGAGCGAGAGAGAGAGAGAGAAGAGAAAGAGAGAGGTAGAAAGATAGATATGTGTGGGTGTGAGATAGAATATATAGTTTTAAGGCCTGCTATATTTCAGTGGATATCGACTCGGAACGAAAACTCGGGGAGCCGAGTTCGAATTCTAGTTGACTTCCTTGCATTCACTTACGCACAAATACCCTTGGGAAAGGTATTAATCCACTCCTTCCCTCCAGTTATGGGTTAAATAATAGAACAGATTGGGTTCTATAGCCTTGGCTGACAACCATTCTACTGCAGAAAGCAATGGCAACCTACTGCGGGATAATCTTCTGCCCAGTCAGTCATGTCTCTTTCGAGACATGATCACCCAAAGCGTGTATCATGTATGGCACTTAACTGACTGACTGTAAAACTGTTGACATTGATGTTAACACCGAGCGGCGACGGTCTGTTTTATTCGAGAAACAGATTTTACGATACATCCTATTAAATGTCTGATTGTCGGGTTTCAATCCTGGATTGAAAAGCAGTCGGAGTCTAACCGTACTGATGAGCTGTGATACATATATATATATGTGTGTGTGTGTGTGTGTGTGTGTGTCTGTGTGTATCTGTGTGTGTGTGTGTGTGTGTGTGTGTGGAGATGTGTGCGTGGAGATGTTTGTGTGTGTGGAGATGTGTGCGTGGAGATGTTTGTTACCCGACTTCGAAATTTTGTAAAGGCACCTTTATGATGTCCTCATTCGTCAGGGCTGAATTGAAATTCATCTGCATCGAGCATTTTACGACAAAAAACTTTTTTTTCGCCTACACACGACTGGAATTTTCAAACAACCGAAAACATTTCAAAATTAGGGAGGAATTATTCAGGATCTCAGAACACTTAAATTTAATCATACCCATAAATACTTACTAGGATTATACAAGCATGCATGAAAGTGTTCTAAGATCCTTTAAAAAACTCCTCTCTAATTTTGAAAAATGTTCGATTGTTTAATAATTCTAGTCACGCGTTCACTGTTCAACCATTTGAAATACTGTAAAGTCAGTTATTGTAAATCGACTAAATATACCGAAAAACTGAAACCTAGGTTGCGCAAATTATTAAATTTTCAAAATTTTCAAAATTAATTTTTTTAAGCCCTTTTTAATACAACTGTGTACTAGTCTAATTAAATTATGGCCAAAACCTAACTAATATATATATATATATAGGAAGAGACAGAAATACATCCCACATAATGGTAAGACATTAGTTAGCATTGTGACTAATGTGTCGTTATTATATGGAAGGTATTATTAAGAGCTAGGATATGTTGTAAGTAGTTCTGTCGCACTATATATATATATATATATATATATATATATATATATATATATATATATATATATATATTGTGCAAAAGTATTGGGCAGGAACTACTTTATCTTTTATGAGGCATCAAAATAAAGTTTAAAGTCACCTCTCCCTTAACACTTTGCACACTACCGGTAGTGTGTAAAAGTATTAGGACAGGGTTGATGTCCTAAAAACCTCACTGAAATACAAATACAGGGTGAAAAGCCAAGTAAATTGCTAATAAATATTGATTATTTAAACTCAGGTGTAAAAGAAATGTATTAAAAAGAAGTTATATTTAATTTTCCTATTTTCTGTTAAACAAGTTATTTTGAAACTACTCATTATTCTATTATCTTTGGATATGACTGACTTTTTTCTTTTTCCCCATTCCCGATTTGATAAATCTAATGTTACTTCGTAAGACACACTTTGGGAACAAATACAAGCTGCTTGGCAGGAGATACCATTAGATACATTGAGGAAGCTTGTGATGTCAATGTCTGACAGAATGAAGGCTGTGATTGAAGCGAAAGGCTATTATACTAAATATTAAATTTATTTTGTAACAAGTATTTTTCCTGTTAAAGCATTTGTTGAGTAAATCAAACAAAATTACTTTAATTAAATTGTTTATTTTCTGTCAACATGCCTCATAAAAGATAAAATAGTTCTTGTCCTAATATTTTTGCACAGTACTATATATATATATATATATATATATATATATATATATATATATATGAATTGGGGTCACTATTATACTTATATATGGTCTATACCTGATATACAACACTTTAACCCGTCAATATGTCACACGTTAGTATATATATATATCATCCTCATACAATCCTGTTTCGTTGTATCACAGTTCATCAGTACGATTAGACATCCGAATGCTTCCGACTGAAACTTAAAATTCGACCGATTTGACAGTAGTCGGAGAATATACTCCTAAGCTATCGGCGCACAGTGGAGAAAGCTTTATATATATATATATATATATATATATATATATATATATATATATATATATATATATATATTACGGAAATTAACGAATTTTAACGAAACTTGGTTATAAACAACCGACAATTTGAAATGAATTGTTTGAACATTATTTTTTTATCGATACTCATATTTAAGTATATAAACAATTCATTTCAAATTGTCGGTTGTTTATAACTAAGTTTCGTTAAAATTCGTTAATTTCCGTAACATGTTTAGATGTGTTGACATTACGATACATTTCAGGGCAAATATGCTTGTTTACGATGAATCGAAAATTGTGTTATATAGGCTTGATTAAAACCCCGTTTAGATTGGAGGCTATTCGTGGTCGAGAGGTAAATAGGGGTCGCAGGTTCGAATCCTGCCGAATGGCACATATTTTCGTAATAACCATTTATCGTAAATAATTAGGCCGGTATATATAAATATATAATACTGTTTAAATAAAAAAAACAAAAAAAAAACAGAATTTCTACTTAAATACGAGTATCGATAAAAAATAATGTTCAAACAATTCATTTCATATATATTGTCAGAAAGTTATGGAACACGTAGGTTTTATAAACCATTGTAACAAACATTACAATATATATATTATAACCATGTTGTCCCAAGCAAAGCATTTTACTGTCACTGTTTTGCAGGGAGTTACATAGGAGGAAAGTTATGAGAAAGAGTAACAGGTTATAGGGGGTGTCAGGAAGTGGGTAAGAGAAGGATGAGAATACTGATGATAGTGGAGTGGACGGAGAAAGGAGCACGAGAGAAAGTTATGAGAAAGAGTAACAGGTTATAGGGGGTGTCAGGAAGTGAGTAAGAGAAGGATGAGAATACTGATGAGAGTGGAGTGGACGGAGAAAGGAGCATGAGAGAAAGTTATGAGAAAGAGTGACAGGTTATAGGCGGTGTCAGGGAGTGGGTAAGAGAAGGATGAGAATACTGATGAGAGTGGAGTGGATGGAGAAAGGAGCATGAGAGAGAGAGAGAGAGAGAGCATGCAGGTTAGTGAGGTAGGAGATGACTTTACATTTAAATTCTTGGAGATTGTAGCTGTCGGGGTAGCAAGTAAATGGAAAGAAATTCCTTAGGCGGGAAGTGCGAGAAAAGAAGCTGATGGAGTAGAATTTACGTTTACATTTTATTGGTTTTACAGTAACATGGTGGGGCCTAGTTGCTAATCTTGTGGCTCGAGTAAATTCATATATATATATATATATATATATTTTAATTCAGATACTTCAATCCAAGGGAAAAAAGCAGGAAGGGTTTCTGAAAGGATTTTTCTGTTGCTGAGGTGATGTGTTATCCCCGTGGAGATCTTCATATCGAAATGGCCATTCAACATCTTTGAATTAATCCTTTTTTAATATATATATATATATATATATATATATTGTAAACAAACCCCACTAGTCAAGATGGTTCAATTCAATGCAATGCTGGAAGGCTTACGGTCATATCACGTTGAATACACCGGTTCTCGCTCGATCACCGAAGTTAAGCAACGTTGAGCCTGGTCAGTACTTAGATGGGTGACCGCTTGGGAATACCAGGTGCTGTAAGCGTATAGTGACGGATGTGCGTGGTGGTGCAGTGGATATCGGCTCGGAAAGAGAAATCAGTGAGCCAAGTTCGAATTCCAGTTGAATACCCTGCATTCACTTAAGCACTGGTACCCTTGGGAAAAGTATTAATCCGTCCATTCCCTCCAGCTATGGGTTAAATAACAAGGGTAGGACTTGGGGACCCTGCTCTTAAAAACAAATCCCAATGAATCGTGGAAAGAAAAATGTTGTAAAAATAAAATAACCTTACCCAAAATCATTGGTTATGACCTTAAATGATCCCATGAGGATTGATAGGTCGTTAAGCCTCAAAAACAAACAATCAAATCAATGTTGAAGGACGATTTATATATAGATATAGCTAGATATTTAGCTAGCTAGCTAGAGAAAGAGGGAGAGGAAAAGAAAGTTATCGATATAAACATAAAATATTGCAATATTGCACATTGAGTGCAGATGCTAATAAAAAGGTGTCCTATGTATAATAACAGAGTTTATATTAATTTTAAATATACTTGAAGCAGCACCTGATGATTACGTTGTGCATGAAACTAAGATTTGTTCTACCGGCGAGGAAAAATGTATATTTATTATTAAGATAGGTAGATAAATAGACATATATCCACAAGAGTATAAAATCAAATCTTTCACCATTTGTTAAAATTTAAGGAAGTGAATATGGCTGTCAACCTTTCAGCACCCCCTTCGTATAAATGGAGAAACGTAATTGTCCTTAACCCTAACGACTAACTAAAACTTTGAAGAACTTCTTGTAAATTTAAAAAAAGAAATCTTCCCCCACCCGCTCCCGAACGGCACCAAATTTTTGGCACGGTTGGCAGGATGTGGAGTAGTTAGGGAATTAGCAATAAAAGGTCGACTAATATCGAGGAATTTTGGCACTTGATGCCGACTGTTATTAGGAATGCTCTTGTAAAAGACACGCCCCGCTTACCATTCCGAAATGGGAATTCAGGGGATCAAAGAGATTTGGCACTACAAGCGGACAGATGAAGACAATTGTAAGATTCTTGATTTCTTTCGAAATGATTCAAAGAGTTTTTTTTTTTTGTCGGTTTTTTTTTTCCTCAACTTTTAAAAAAGACTTATTTTATCTCATTACTTATCACTAATTTTTATATCGCGATTTAGTTTGGCTTCTGTATTTTTACTTTTTTTTTTTTTTTTTTTCCTGTAAGGTTCATAAACTCTTTTTATATTTTTGGGATTGTCTTTTTCTCTTCTCTATGATATACTCGTTTGTATCAATCGCTTATTATTCAATAATTTCTTTACTTCTTTGTTCGAGTTGTTTCCTGTTTCTTTCTTTCCTTTTTTTTCTTTACATTCTTCTTTTTTTCTCTTATTTCTCGTTACTATGCGTCGTTTATTTTAAACTTTCTTTCCTTCTTTTTTTCTTTCTTAACATTATTTATTTATTTATTTATTTTAATCATATCACCCCAAGCAAGGCGCTAACGCCACTGATGTGCAGGGGGCTACATAAGAGTGATAAGATTAAAAAAAGAAAGCCGGAAACCGCATCCTAAACAGGAAACAAGGTATGAGCATCTTCACCTGTTCAATAGATGTGGGTGGAGTGTGAACCGGGCGATAGTTTAGTCTATCTATTCCAATTAATCTTAAAGTTTCATTCTTTCATTTTTTTCTTCTTTCTTTATTTATTTTAAGGTTTCATTCATATTTTATTCATCTTTACTTCACTCTTTCTTTCTTTCTTGTGTTTCATTTATTTTAAAGTTTCATTCATTCTCCATTTTTTGTTTGCATTATTTATTTATTTTAAGGTTTCAATCTTACTTTATTCATCTTCTTTCTTTCTTTCTTGTTTTTATGCTTCATTTAATTTAAAGTTTCATTCACTCTTTCATTTTTGTTAACATCATTGATTTATTTCAAGGTTTTATTCCTTATTTACTAATTTTTGCTTCTCTCTTTCTTTTTTTCTTTCTTTCTTGTTCGTATGCTTCATTTGCTTCAAATTTTCATTCATTCTTTCTTTTTACTTTCTTTCTTGTTAGCCTTATTTATTTGTTTTAAGCTTTCATTCTTTCTTTACTCATTTTTGTTTTTCACTTTCCTTCGTGTTCGTATGCTTAATTTAAAGTTTCATACATTTTCTTTTATTTTTTTCTTTCTTTCTCGTTAGGAATATATTTTTAACGTGTCATTCATTCTTTACTGATATTTTCTTCTCTCTTTTTTCTTTTTTTTTCTGTCTTTCTTGCACGTATGCTTAATTTATTTTAAAGTTTCATTCTTTCATTTTTTTCTTCTTTCTTTATTTCTTGTGAACAATATTTAGTTTAACGTTTCATTCATCCTTTACTTATATTTGCTTCTTTCTTTCTTTCTTTCTTTCTTTCTTTCTCGTATGCTTAACTTTTTTTAAAGTTTCGTTCTTTCATTTTTTTTCTTTTTTCTTTATTTCTTGCGAGGATTCTTTTTTTATTTTACCGTTTCATTCTTTACTTATATTTGCTTGTTTCTTTCTTTCTTTTTTGTTCGCATGCTTCATTTGATTTGAAGTTTCTTTCTTTCTTTCTTTCTTTCTTTCTTTCTTTCTTTCTTGTTACCAGACTTTATATATTTTTAAGGTTCGTTCTTTGTTTTCTTTCCTTTTTCTTTCTTATTAGAATCATTTATTTAATGGCTTCGATTTTTTTTGCTTATCTTTGCTTATCTTTTTCTTTCCTTTTTGTTATTAGGATTTATTTATTTTAAAGTTCCATTCCTTCCTTTTTCTCTCTTTCTTTATTTCTTTCTTGTTATGATTATCTATTTTAAGGTTTCTTTCTTTCTTTCTTTCTTTAGAGCGTTCTTTATTTTAATGTTTCTTTCATTGTTTACTGATATTTGCTTCTCTCTTTTTCTTTCTTTCTTTCTTTCTTTCTTTCTTGAGAGCGTTCTTTATTTATTTTAATGTTTCTTTCATTGTTTATTGATATTTGCTTCTCTCTTTTTTTCTTTCTTTCTTTCTTTCTTTCTTTCTTTCTTTCTCGTATGCTTAACTTTTTTAAAAGTTTCGTTCTTTCATTTTTTTCTTCTGTCTTTATTTCTTATGAGCCTTCTTTATTTATTTTAACGTTTCATTCATTCTTTACTTATATTTGCTTCTTTCATTCTTTCTATTTTTCTTGCACGTATGCTTAATTTTTTTAAGTTTCTTTTTTTCATTTCTTTTTTTCTTCTTTATTTCTTGTGAGCCTTCTTTATTTATTTTAACGTTTCATTCATTCTTTACTTATATTTGCTTCTCTCTTTCTTTCTTGCTCATATGCTTAATTTTTTTTTAAAGTTTCATTCTTTCATTTAAAGCTTTAATCATGTTTCCAACTTGTATATTCAGTCAGTCAGACGTGATACATGCTTGGGCGATCATGTCTCGAAAGAGACATGACTGACTAGGCAGAAGATTATCCTGCAGTATGTTGCCATTGTTTTCTGCGGTAGACTGGTTGCCAAACAAAGCTATAGAACCCCATCGGTCCTATTATTTAACCCATAACTAGAGGAAAGAGACGGATTAATACCTTTGTCAAGAGTATTTACGCGTAAGTGAATGCAACGAATTCAACTGGAATTCGAACTCGGCTCCCCGACTTGTCCTTTCGAGTCGATAGCCACTGCAAATATCTTTAATGAGTTTCTTTCTTTGTTCATTTTTCTTTCTTTTAAAATTTCGTTCTTTTCTTCTTTCTGTAATTTCTGTTCGTTGGTTTGTGTTATCAATTAATTTGCTTCTTTTTTATATTCTTTTGCTTCCATCTGCCATTCATTCTTTCATTCATTCTTTCCTTCTTTCATTCATTCTTTCTTTCATTCATTCTTTTCTTCTTTCATTCATTCTTTTCTTTCTTTCATTCATTCTTTTCTTCTTTCATTCATTCTTTTATTCTTTCATTCATTCTTTCATTCATTTTTTCTTCTTTCATTCATTCATTCTTTCCTTCTTTCATTCATCCTTTTCTTCTTTATTCATTCTTTCCTTCTTTCATTCTTTCTTTCCTTCTTTCTTTCATTCATTCTTTCCTTCTTTCATTCTTTCTTTCCTTCTTTTATTCACATTCCTTCCTTCTTTCTTTCATTCATTCATTCTTTCCTTCTTTCATTCATTCATTCATTCTTTCATTCTTTCTTTCCTTCTTTCATTCTTTCTTTCCTTCTTTTATTCACATTCCTTCCTTCTTTCTTTCATTCATTCATGCTTTCATTCATTCATTCTTTCATTCTTTCATTCTTTCCTTCTTTCTTTCATTCATTTTTATTTCTCAATAATTATAGCAAATGTCTTTCTGATATACATATCTGAAAGTCTTTCTTTCTTTCTTTCTTTCCTGCTTTCTTTCGTTCCTTTTGTTTTCTTCCAAAAGTTTGTTCGTCATTATTTCATTCGTTTTTTTTTTCTCATTCAATTATTTTCATTGAATGTTAATATTTTTCGCTATTATTCTTTTAAAAAGTTATTTTATTACCATTTTTTCCGACTCTTCTCTTGTCTTTCATTTTTTCTTTTTTAACATTATTATTATTATTATTATTATTATTATTATTATTACTACTACTACTACTCTCTTGGCTTGTCGTTTTATTAATCATTCCTAATTTCACCTTCCTTATCCTGTTTATCTATTGATACTACCGAACGGTCTTTTGAGTTCTTTCTTTCTAATTTTTTATAATGTTTTACATATGATTTTCCCCAAATAACCCAGCCAATTAGGTTTTTTTTCATGCATCATCTTCGCATTAAAATAAAAAAAAAAGAAAATTATAAGGATCTAAATTCTAACATTCAAAGGACCAGAAGTTCATCAGAAACTTTTAAACGCCTTCCATCTGGAGAATTTAAGAAATGCAATCAGAAAATGGAAGGAGTTTTTGTCATTTTTAAAATGGAAAGTTGATTTTCATCAGAATCGATAGTCATTTAAAATTCGGTGGATTTTTTATCCATCTTTCTAAGTCTGTTCATAGCTATCTATCAATATAACTATTTAAGTGTGGTCAAGATCTATCTATCTATCTATCTATCTATCTATCTATCTATCTATCTATCTATCTAGCTCAGTCTTTTCATATCTATCTATCTATCTATCTATCTATCTATCTATCTATCTAGCTCAGTCTTTTCATATCTATCTATCTATCTATCTATCTATCTAGCTCAGTCTTTTCATATCTATCTATCTATCTATCTATCTAGCTAGCTAGCTAGCTAGCTCAGTATTTTCATATCTATCTATCTATCTATCTATCTATCTATCTATCTATCTATCTATCTAGCTCAGTATTTTCATATCTATCTATCTATCTATCTAGCTCAGTCTTTTCATATCTATCTATCTATCTATCTATCTATCTTAGTCTGTTCATATCTATCTATCTATCTATCTAGCTCAGTCTTTTCATATCTATCTATCTATCTATCTATCTATCTATCTATCTATCTATCTATCTATCTCAGTCTGTTCATATCTATCTATCTATCTATCTATCTATCTATCTATCTATCTATCTCAGACAGATCTGTTTTCCTTTATCACAGCTCATCAGTACGGTTAGACATCCGATTGCTTGTAGCCAGAATTGAATATATATATATATATATATATATATATATATATATATATATATATATATTGTGTGTGTATTTCGGCAGCATTTTTTCATTACTGCAGGTTCCCTTGAATAATATAGACGAGTTTTGTGTAGGATCCGTTCGTACCGTCTGATATACTTGATGGTGATGTCGTTGAAAGACAACAAAAAATCACAGTAATTGTTGATTTTTTTATCGGGTCTAAGCTTTCGGCTCACATAAGCCATTATCAAAGAATAAATATTAACACACAGTAAACATAGAACATTTAAGTTATTAACAATAAAGAGAATTAAATTGAAGATACAAGTCCATCCCTACCGTGGCGGATGGCCGAAGACAGTGACAAAATGGTGGCGTTGTGGTCCCTGGTCTGATTACAGGCATTTGAGTACGTTATTGGAAATATCAAAATTGATTGTATTCAAACCAGGTTTAAATTGTTTAATGTAGATTGCTTCGAGGATTTTTAGTTTCTGTTTATTATTTTCTTGTTTGAGTATGTACGTGTTATCAACGAGCGTTTTTCTCAGAAGTGTGCGTTGATAACCGTGTTGTTTTAAATGACGGAATATATTTGAATTTTCATTTAAGTTCAACGTCAGACGCCGTGAGAGCGAATTTGTGGTGTGGCCGTTGTAGATATTATTGAGGTTGTTAGAGATACATTCTCTAAATGGACATATGAATTTATATACTACATTGGTTTTTGCAAATCACTAACGGTGGGGGAAGAGTCGTTGCGGACAAATGAATTAGATGTAGTGGATTTAGTGTAATATATAATGAACTTAATTCTTTTGTCGGAGAAATATTAGTATTTATGAGTTTTTTTAGGATGTTTTCATCTAGTTGGTAGTTGGAGTGCATCTGGCTACGGTATAAGAGAGTGATATGTTTAGGATTGGTTGGGTTAGTATCATGTGTTGTTTTTTCCATGTTAAGCTTTTTAAGAAAATAACGTATTTGTTCATCAACTATGTAGTTGGGAAAATTATTATTGATGAGTGCCTGTTTTATGTTTTTGAGTTCACTGTGGAATATCTGGTTTGTAGATGAATTGACTTTTGCACGATATCATAGATTTTTTATAATGGCTATTTTGTAATAGTGGGGGCATTCACTAATATAATTGAGTGAGGAGGGATTTTTATTAGTGAGTTTTTGATACGGTGAGATAGTAAATTTATTGTTGTCAGTGTTAATTAATATATCAAGAAAAGGAATTTTGTTATCTTTGCTAAGTTCATAAGTGAATTTTAAAACTGAGTTATTTTGAAACTGTTTTTGAAGTTGTAAGATTTCATCAGTATTTTTAATTAATAGTAGGATATTATCAACATATCGTAGATATATTGATGGTTTTGTAAATTTTGCAAAGGTAGTATTTTCAAGGTTAGACATGTAGAAATTACTAAAAATCGGACCAAGCACTGAACCCATGGAGACTCCGTCACGTTGTATATATATAGTGTTGTTTGGATCAACAAAAGGCACTTCAGTAGTACAAGATGTTGGTCATGTTGGGATTAATTTTGAGTGGGGGTAATGAAGGATTACTGTAAACATTTCTTATAATTATATCGATAGTTTCACTGACGGGTACATTAGTAAAAAGTTTTTCCACATCAAGTGAAGCTATGATTTCATTGTTAGGTTTTTCACTCTTGAGGATTTGGATTGCCTCTAGGGTTGACGTTATGCTGTATTTACTCGGAAGGTAGGGTGTGATAAGCTGGTTAATATGTTTAGTTAACTGGTATACAGGAGTAGGAATTTGGGATATGATAGGGCGGAGAGGATAGTTAGGTTTATGAGTTTTTATGGTTCCGTATATGTAACCAGGTTTATAGTCACCAATAATTATAAGGAGTTTTAAGGAATTCTGATCAGCGTTGTTGGCACTAATGAGTTTATTAAGTTTAGATTTTAGTTGGTGTGTCGGGTTTTTGTTAATTTTTTTAAATTTTGTGTGGTCATGAAGTATGTGGTTGAGTTTTGTGTTGTAATCTGATTTGTTAAGTACAACTAAGATGTTAGCCTTGTCAGCTTTTTTTACAATTATGTGAGGGTGGTTGCGTAGTTCGTGCGCGGCACTTTTTAGTTGTTTCGATAGAATTTTTGAGGAGCTTCTGCTTTTATCATGGCGATCTTTGATTGCCTCAGCCTTAAGTAGATCTTTCAGTTCGGGTTTAACGGTTATAAGTTTTTCATCTTGTAGTTTAGTGATGCTTTGATAGAGCGTTTCTATTTCAATTTTTTTAGTAAGCTGGTTATACTTACGGTATATATGGCAGTTAGGCCCAAGGTTGAGTAATTCTTTTTGGTGCTTAGATAGTTCATGGTTGGAAAGATTTATGAATTTATCTAATTTTTTTTTGGAAGAGTGATCGTGCCATTGTATAGTGAATTAAGTTTTTTGACAATTTTAGCACGGTGTTCAACTTCAGATTTTGCGGTGATTTTGGATAGTCTGAGTATTATTTCTTCTAGTTGGTTTGAGGTAGTTATATCTTTCAGTTTGTTGTAGAGGTCATGTTTGTTCTTGTATAATGTGTCAAGATTTTCTTTCGCTATTTCAATTTGCCTTTTCACAAGGCTCCATTTATATTTCAAGGTGGTGATGGTGTGTTGGGCTGCTGGATCATGTAATTTAAATTGTGTGTATTTTGGCAGCATTTTTTCAATAATGCAGGTTTCATTGAATAATATAGATAAGTTTTGTCTATTAATTTTGTGTAGGATCCGTTCATACCGTCTGATATACTTGATGGTGATGTCGTTGAAAGACAACAAAAAATCACAGTATTTGTTGATTTTTTTATCGGGTCTAAGCTTTCGGCTCACATAAGCCATTATCAAAGAGTAAATATTAACACACAGTAAACATAGAACACTTAAGTTATTAACAATAAAGAGAATTGAATTGAAAATATAAGTCCATCCCTACCGTGGCGGATGGCCGAAGACAGTGACAAAATAGTGGCGTTGTGGTCCCTGATCTGATTACAGGCATTTGAGTACGTAATTGGAAATATCAAAATTGATTGTATTCAAACCAGGTTTAAATTGTTTAATGTAGATTGTTTCGAGGATTTTTAGTTTCTGTTTGTTATTTTCTTGTTTAAGTATGTACGTGTTATCAACAAGCATTTTTCTCAGAAGTGTGCGTTGATAACCGTGTTGTTTTAAATGACGGAATATATTTAAACGCTTGGAAATCACTTTCACTAACTTATAAAAATAGAAAGAATTCCAAGGATTTGCTCTGCAGTAATAAAGGCTCGTGGTGGTTTCTTTGATGAAAAGAAAATATGAATTAACTTTAATTAAATTTGAAATTACTCTATGTTAATTTTGGTTTTAATTATTGTACAATTATGAGCAACAATGAAGTATATCTATATTTATTCTTCTAAGACATAAAATTTGTTAATTCTTTCTCTTAGAGAATAAATCTACATGGAAAATTAAAGGACAAGATATTCTACTAATGTAAAAAATAAAAAAATTCTTACTTAAAATATTGCAGCTAAAAATAAGATTTTAATGCAATATTTTAAGTAAGACATTTCTTATTTTTTTACTTCACTAGAATAATCATGTCCTTTACTTTTCCAGGTTTAATAACTTGTCCTGTTCTTTTCCAGGTTTAATAGAATCTTAAGAATATTACTTTTCATGCGTGCATTTTTCCATGTAATCTATGGTTTTTCAGGCATTGCTACTAATTTAAATTTAATACTGAAAACCGCACTCAAACATATTAAAAAGAAAAACATTTTATGCAATTGATTAAAAACAATAAAAATTGATTATTTATAATTAATTCTGATAATCACTTCTGATAAAATGATAAGTGATAAGTAAAGTTTGATTGACAAAAATGTTAAAAGATATTATCAGAATTTAAATTTTGAAAACCGCATGCAAAAATATTAAACAGAAAAATGTTATAAAGAATAAGATTTATTATAAGAAGTGTTAGTCATTCACTCATTTATGTACTTATGTTGTTAGTCTCCCTTTTAGGACTTCACATATTTTGATGTAACTTTTTTTCTACTGAACCAAAATTCGATTTTCTTTTTCAAAATGTAGCTAATGAGGTGCTCTGTCTAACACTGTAAACTCTTTAACATTTGACTGAGATCTGAATTAGTGGTGAAGCTTGAAAGCTGCCTAGATTCACTCAATGTTGGACTTAACCCTCTAGGGCCATTCGTATCATATTTGATACAGTATTTCCCTATAAGGAAACATTTGGTATTTCCCTATAAGGAAACATTTGGTATTCATTGACTGAGCAGTCAGAACTGCTTTCATTTGAAATTTATAAAATATTTCTCTTAAAAAATTTTTCAGGAAAATATTTCTTTCAAGGCTTGTTTTCATACTGTATCAAATATGATACGAATGGCCCTAGAGGGTTAATAATATAATATGATTAAGGCTTCTACTTGTCATAAAGTGGGGGATCAGTTCTATATTTTAATGAAGTAATAAACAGATCCCCCACTAATATGATACGAATGGCCCTAGAGGGTTAATAATATAATATGATTAAGGCTTCTACTTGTCATGAAGTGGGGGATCAGTTCTATATTTTAATGAAGTAATAAACAGATCCCCCACTAATTACTACTTAATAATATAATATGATTAAGGCTTCTACTTGTCATAAAGTGGGGTATCAGTTCTATATTGTTATGAAGTAATAAACAGATCCCCCACTAATATGATACGAATGGCCCTAGAGGGTTAATAATATAATATGATTAAGGCTTCTACTTGTCATAAAGTGGGGGATCAGTTCTATATTGTAATGAAGTAATAAACAGATCCCCCACATAATATGATACGAATGGCCCTAGAGGGTTAAGAATAATCAATGATTGAATGATTTTATTTTGTAATTACCTTTTACCAATTCATTCATTTATTATTTCATTCATGAATAAATAATTCATTCATTTCATTCATTTCATTCATTAATAAATAATTTCATTATTTATTTCAGACATAGCTTCTTTTTCTATTCATTAAACCTAAGCATAAAAAGTACTTCAGTATTAATTCTTACGCAAAAATGAAGCAACCGAGGTTATTTTTTTAATTTGATCATTTCACCCCAAGCAAGGCAATAAAACCACTAAAACGCAAGAGGTTAGTGTTAGAGAATGAAACCAAAATTCCAATTTTTTTTCAAAATGTAGATAAGGAGGTATCCTATCTAACTCTGTAAACTGTTTGAAATTTGGTTAAGAACTGAATTAGTGGTGAAGCTTGAAAGCTGCCTAGATTCACTCAATGTTGGATTTAAGAATATATTCAAACACTGATTGAATGATTCATCCATATATATAAAAGGCAAGATGTTTGTTTGTGTGTATCTGTCTCACTGTCTGTCTATCTGTCCTTTATATAAATCCACAATTTTCATCCGACTTTCACCAAACTTCAAAAAAATATTCTTTAGGCTTCTGGTCAGCTCATGGGCGACTAATATTTTTCGATTTATCCCCGATATCAAAAATCGATACCCCGATATCAGATCAGGTCTGATCAAGATCATGATTTCGGCCCTTTTATCTTGGTTCTTGCTGCAGAATTTGCTCTAACTTGGTAAAATTATAGTTTTTTTGCTTCAAACATTCGTAGATCTTCTCAGACGACATATTTTCTCCGATATCGGAAATCGATACTCCCGATATTCTATCGAATCTGATCAAAAACCGATATTAAGCCATCAGTATGGCTTATTTTCTCCAATTTTACTCTCGATGGTTACGATAAGTTTTCATGGATTTACTTAGGTTAGTTTATCCTTGGATGACTTATTTGCCTCCGAATCAGTCAAGTGCCATACGTGATACACACTTTGGGCGATCATGTCTCGAAAGAGACATCACTGACTGGGCCAGAAGATTATCTTTGCTTTCTGCATTAGACTGGTTGCCAAGACTAAAGAACCCAATCTGTCCTATTATGTAACTTATAAATGGAAGAGACGGATTAATACCTTTCCCAAGGGTATCTGTGCGTAAGTGAATGCAACGAATTCAACTGGAATTCGAACTCGGCTCCGTATTTGTCGTTCCGAATCGATATTCACTGCACCACAACGGACATCCTAGTCAGTTAATTGCTATACGTGATACACGCTTTGGGGCGATCATATCTCGAAAGAGACATGATTGACTAGGCAGAAAATTATCCCTCAGTAATTTGCCATTGCATTTTGTGGTAGACTGGTGGTCGACCAAGACTATAGAACCCAATCTGTCCTGTTATTTAACCCATAACTGGAGGGAAGAAACGAATTAATACCTTTCCCAAGGCTATTTGTGCCTAAGTGAATGGAATGGATTCAAATGGAATTCGAACTCAGTATCCCGATTTGTCGTTCCGATTCGATATCCACTGCACCACAAAAATGTGTTTCTTTCTATATTCATTTGCCTTTCTTTTAAAATTTCGTTCTTTTCCTCTTTCTTTAATTTTTCTTCGTTGGTTTCTTTTTCAATTTATCTGCTTCTTTTTTTATTCTTTTGCTATCATCTTTCATTCTTTTTTTCCTTCTTACCTTCCTTCTTTCTTTTCTTCTTTCCATCTTTCCTTCTTTCTTTCATTCTTTCTTTCTTTTATTCATTCTTTCCTTCATTTTTATTTCTCAATAATCATTGCAAATTTGTTTCTGGTGTACATATCTGAAAGTCTTTCTTTTTTCTTTCCTTCATTTTTTCTTCTTTCATTCATTCTTTCCTTTTTCATTCATTTTTATTTCCCAATAATCATTGCAAATTTGTTTCTGGTGTACATATCTGAAAGTCTTTCTTTTTTTTCTTTCCTTCATTTTTTCCTTCTTTCATTCATTCTTTCCTTCTTTCATTCATTTTTATTTCCCAATAATCATTGCAAATTTGTTTCTGGTGTACATATCTGAAAGTCTTTCTTTTTTTTCTTTCCTTCATTTTTTCCTTCTTTCATTCATTCTTTCCTTCTTTCATTCATTTTTATTTCCCAATAATCATTGCTAATTTGTTTCTGGTGTACACATCTGAATGTCTTTCTTTTTTCTTTCTTTCATTCTTTCACTTCTTTCATTCATTCTTTCCTTCTTTCATTCATTTTTATTTCTCAATGATCATTGCAAATTTGTTTCTGGTGTACGTATCTGAAAGTCTTTCTTTTTTCTTTCTTTCTTTCTTTCTTTTTATTCACTCATTTTGTTTTCTTCCAAAGGTTTGTTCGTCATTATTTCATTCATTTTTTTCTCATTCACTTATTTTCATTGAATGTTAATATTTTTCGCTGTTGTTCTTTGAAAAATTCGTTTTATTTCCATTTTTTTCTTACTCTTCTGTTCTCTTGTCTTTCATTTTTTCTTTTTTAACATTATTATTATTATTATTACTACTACTACTACTACTACTACTACTCTCTTGGTTTACCGTTGTATTATTCATTCTAATTATTCATTCTTCCACTGCACCTCGAAGCGCATTACCTGTCGAAAAAGAAATGGTTTAAACATCAAGAACATTCATGATGACGTTGTTTCTACATTATGGGGGTAACTTTCAAATATAATTAAAAGTGTAAAAAAAGGGTCTGGTCATTAAAGTGGAAGGAGGAGTTTTGACGATATTCAGAAGTTTCAAGGTTGCAGTTCTTACAATAGTACAGAAAATCGATGATATATATATATATATATATATATATATATATATATAAGGCAAGATGTTTGTGTGTGTGTGTCTGTTTATCTGTCTGTATGTCCTTTATACAAATCCACAATTTTTATCCGATTCTCACCAAACTTCACACAAATATTATTTAGGCTGAGTCTCAGCTCCAGGACCATGGATTGGTTTTCAGTGCACCTGAGCAACGCCGGGCTATACTGATAGTAGATAATATTCTGCATAATGAACTTGCGATGAGGAAGATTTCTGTTCGGTGGGTGTCACGTCTTCTGGCACCTGATCGAAAGCGCACCAGGCTGATCACATCACGGGAATATCTGTCATTTTTTTAGGCAAATTCAGCTGATTTGCTTCAACTTTCCCAAACACAGGATGAGTACTGGGGTCATCATCTTAACTCATTTTAACCCAGTGTCCTCAGGTTTTAGAACATTAAATTCATTTACAAATTACAAGAATTTTTCTTCCAACCGGGCAATATTTGGAAGATAATTTTATTGATGAATCACTATGTCCTCACTACCTATATATAATAATTGTTTTATATAATGATTTATACCCATTATTTTTTTACAGTTTTTTTATGCTGTCCTCAAATGAGGACACTGGGTTAAAATGGGTTAAACGAGACAATCTATGCAGTAGCTTTCTGAAAAGAAGGCCAAGGAGCTTTCATCTACAAAAGAGATGATGGCCTTAGGTTTTGAGGAACGCAAAAGACTTTTTTTTTATTCAAAAGGGTTACACCTTTAGTACCTTTACCAACATACTGAGGCACTTACGAATGGCTATCAGACCAAAACCAAAAGTCCAAGTTAAAATGGTGACAGGGCCCTTGCTTCATCAGAACTGTTATAAACTATAGCAGGTCCTTGATTTCAATGGATACTGTACATGACTGTGTCTTTAAACTTGTTAATCACCCCTATTCACCTTATTTGCTCTCATTTGATTATCATCTGTTCCCAACATGAAAAAAAAAAACATATGGCTGAGAACCAGTATCACAATGACAATGCCGCCATATCAGCTGTTGTTAAAGTTTATGCCCAACAGGATGAAAGCTTCTTCACTAATGATATCTAAAAACAGCAACATCAGTTTTATGGACCTCAGGAGAAACTATGTTGAAAAGTAAACCTCACTGGATCACGTTATATGTGAGTTTCATTGTCAGAGTGTGAACATATAAAGTTCCTTAATATGGCAGTTATTGCTAAACACTTTTCTGTCAAATGACTATAGTATTTAAGGCAAAAGATATGGATTTCTACAGACCTTACTTATCAATAAATCCTCGTACCGTTAAAGAAAAACAAATTGATTTCATTTTGATACCAGTTTCATTATTCTGTATAGTCTCAAGTTTGGTTTATAGGATTGGAGACCTTATCAATAAGCCCTCGTAATTTTAAAGAGAAATAAATTGACTTCACTTTGATACCAGTTTCATCATTCTATCTGGTCTCGATATTGATTTA
>JBBBDQ010002644.1:40000-52500 GCA_037127315.1 Ascarosepion bandense
ATCATGCGAAATAACCGATTGACAGAGGCTGAAATTAATGAGATTAAAAGAATTGCAACCAGAATAGACGAATCAACAAAATATGAAAGGGAACCGGAATCAGAAATAAAAAGTAGTAACATCAAACAAGCCACAGGTCATAATGTAGAAACCGTGATACACACAAATCAATGTGAAGATAATGATGTCAGTTTAAAAGTGCTGGAAAGGTGTGATCTGAGTCAGTTACAAGACGACAATAAAACGAGTTCAAAACACATTGAACAGAATTATTTTACGGAAAACAAGAACAGTATACAAGAATCAAAGGAAGAAATCAAGAACCACATAAGTCAAATACAAAATATTGCAATGGAGGAACGGAACAACTCTCAAAATTACAACCAACAAAGCATAACCTCGAAACTATTAAGCTCTACAATGCAGCACTCAAATTAATTTTGGATGAAGAAGACACTCATATAAATCTCAATGAAGCAATATATGCATCAGCAATAGCAGCAACAAAAAAATGGACATCAAATTAAAAACAAGGCAGTCTCGCAGACATGAAGATCCACCTTGGAAAAGAAAAATAGAAAAAGAAATCGAACAACTTAGAAGTGAACTATCAGTACTCGATGAACTGACAAGAGGAATAAATGTAAGAACTAGAAAAAGCAGAATAGTCGAAAGAAAATACAATATTAGAAATGAAAATGAAGTCTTATCAACTAAGGAAAAAAATAAAGCAAACAATACAACTGAAGACTCAAAGAATAAGACGCTATGAGAAAAGATCAAGATTCTACAGACAAAACAAGATTTTTCAAACCGACGCAAAGAAATTTTACAGGGAAATAGGTAAAAAATAATTGAAGTGACAGTCCCCCAAAATGGATGAAGTTATACAGTTCTGGGAGAAAATATGGGCTTACCCTAAAGAACATGACAAAGAAGTAGATTGGATTGCACAAGAGATAGAACGAATCAAAAATAAACCAGAACAGACATGGGCTGGAATCACAGAAGAGGATGTTAAATATAGTTTCATCTTAAACTGGACTTTAAGCGACATCAGGCGAATGGATTCTAAAACAAGAAAGCTTCTTTCTAAGCATGAGATGCATCATCTAAAGGCTGATGTAGACCGTCTATACGTAAAGAAGGTGGAAGAGGTCTTATTCAGCTAGAATTGTCATACAAGACAACAACTATTGGCTTACTAACATACACAGAAACAACAAAGGACTCGATGATACAATTAGTCAAACGACATGAAAACAGAAAGAAAAAATATTCAATAATGAAAGATGGCAGTAAATACAAGACCCTGCTGTAACAATAAAAGATTTAGGACCAGAAGAAGCCTATAAATACCTAGGTGTATATGAAAGTGAAAAAATTCACCATAAAAAATGAAAGAAATAGTGCGTAAATAGTACTATAGAAGGTTACGAATGATATTAAAAACTGAATTGAATTCTCAGAACAGAGTTATGGCCATTAATAGCCTTGCAATCCTAGTTGTCCAATATAGTTTCAACATCTTAAACTGGACTCTAAACGACATCAGGCGAATGGATTCTAAAACAAGAAAGCTACTTTCTAAGCATAAGATACATCATACAAAGGCTGATGTAGACCGTCTATACATACCCCGTAAAGAAGGTGGAAGGGGTCTTATTCAGCTGGAATTGTCATACAAGACAACAACTATTGGCTTACTAACATACATAGAAACAACAAAGGATTGGATGATACAATTAGTCAGGCAACATGAAAACAGAAAGAAAAAATATTCAATAATAAAAGAAGGCAGTAAATACAAACAAGATTTACAGTTAGTAGATTCTGTAGAAAAGCAAAACAGAAACCAAGAACCAACTATTGCGACAAAAAATATGAAAATGAAAGACAAGGATAAAGCTCTTGAACAGATGAAACAGCGCTGGCAAGACAAACCTCTGTATGGCCAATATCCAGAACGTGCCAATAAATCCAATGTTGATAAAGTTAATACTCATCGATGTTTACGTGCATCTGGATTAAAGTCTGAGACTTAAGGCTTTATTATTGCAGCGCAAGACCAAAGTCTTTTCACTAGGAACATTTAGGCCAACATTAGCTACTTCGACTTACTGGCTTATGTTTCTATCAATAAAACTCTAAGAAATAAAAACATCGATTTTGTTGACAGATTCTCTCATTAAAAAAAGGTTCCTTGATAAGACGATAAACTACATCCGGCAGAAAGGTCTCTGATCGGGAAATTTTGAGGCGCGTTGCTGCTGTTCCTAGGTTCATCATGACCCAAGGTGGTAGCACCTGTTATGGTCACAGCTATGGTCAAATAATGAACCTCAAAACTAAGGTAGGCCAACTATCGCCAGGTAAGCGAAAACTCATGGTTACTCACCGCTAGCGCCAAAGAACAAAACAAGCACGACTCGTCCACCGACAACGTGGAGGGTCCTTCATCGCGACCCTTTCCACTAATAAACGATACAAGTGCCTCCGAGAAAGATCAGTGTACCGAGGAATGACGCACAAGTCACTTCGATACTCGCGTAAGAATTGCGATTGATTTCGAAGCCTACGACGGCACTCAACTCCCGAAACGGGAGAAGTGATAGTAATGCAGGTAAGGCATCCCTAACACTCTCCTCCAAAATCGAATTCTCTGTCAACACGCGGCATAGGAAAGCCAACATCGAGGCGTTTAGATGACTCGCCAGGTGTGGCATTCACAGCACCCCACTGACACGAACGTTTGGCGCAGACATCTTTGTTGACCGGATGCTTGCCTCCACCCCACAACTGGTTGAACAAGCTCTCAATCGCCTTCCTACGGTCTCTACAAAAAGAGAGTACCGACAAAGGATGAGAGGGAAAAACGTATGTAACACACGACTCAGCTCTCCCCTTCACAGACAACCGCCGTCGAAGCCAAGTCTGGACCGACGCTCCGACCTTTGCCAGTACCTCCGACCAATTCTTCTTCAGCTCCAAGAATGCAGATATGTCTGTCAGTCCAACTGAAGAACCCCCAGAAAAGCAACGCCCTTCAAGGCACCTAACCACAAGCTGGAAGATTTGTCGCGTTTAATTTTGGTGCCTGTCACCTTTTCGTTCCGCTCAAGTACCTTCTGTACCACCTCTATGTCGTCCCAGGACGACACGAAAATGGATACGTCATCGGCGTACACAGAAACCCTGGCTCGAGCCCCACCAGGGAAAGCGATTCAGCGTAGGGCCGGACTGTACGCCCCGTTCCTTTGCCAGCAAAGGAAGAGCTCCAACGCCAAAGCGTAAAGTAGGGGCGACAGCGGGCAACCCTGACAAACCAACCGAGAGAGCGCAAAAGCGCGCAACCCTCTTCCGTTAACCTGTATCATAACAATGAGTGAGCGATTCAGCTGGCTAATCCACTTGTAGAAATCGTCTTTGAATCCGGTGATTGCAGGACAGCTGCCAGATACCGATGGTCGATCCTATCAAATGCCTTGGACTGGACCAAATTGATAAGCGCGGCTTGCTTGTCATCTTTTACACCCTCTATGATTGTGCGGATCAGATGCTGGTTGCTCTGAATTGTTCGGCCCTTAAAAGAACAAGTCTGCTCAGGTCCCAACAGAATCTTATAGGCCTGTAATCATCTGTCTCTTCCAACACCCTTGACTTTTTTCAACAGCGTGATCACACCCATGGAAATCCGATCGGGGAGGGACTCCTGCCGGAACTAGTTGTTGACCATCACCGTCAAAATCGGTACTAAGATGTGCGACAGCCTCAAGTACAATTCATAGGGTAGACTACCAAGTACCGGAGACTTGCCACTGCCGACCCTCGCAGCCACCTGCTTCAGTTGGCCCAAGCCGAGGAAAGTCAGCTAAATAGCTACAAAAAAAAAAAAAAAGCGGCCCTCGAAATGCCCTCGAATCGCCCCACACATATTGTCAGTCGACCTCAGATTCCGCCGCTCCGGGGTCTTGGTCTTACGAATATATCGATCGCCATCTCGATAAATCTCTTCCTTATGCAATGCAGTACCCATCCTCATGGCTTCGTTAGACATCTTGTTTAACCTATGCCTAATTACCTGACTCAGGTACCGCTTGCTATCCAAACGGTCCAAGACCTACCCAGCTAACGCTATCTCTATCACCCGGAGGAATCTATCTTTAAGTGTCTTCACCTTGTTAGCTAGGGCGAATCGACGGCTATAGCCAGCGGTGAAAGACCTAATCTTATCTTTAAGCCTCTTATTCCCGATAACGTCCCCTACTATTTTACCCTGCACTAGTCTAGTTAGCTGTTGCCGGAAGTCCAGCTGATCCAGTAAAGACACGTTGAACTTCCAGTGTCCATCCTATCTAGACTTACCATCTAATGCCCGCAATCCGGACACAAACGAGTTTGTGGTCTGAATAGCCTAACCAGAGGAACGTGGGACAATCTAACAAATCTACATCGACTCTTATCACAAACACTCTATCCAGGTGGCTAACTACCTGGGTAGACGGCCAGTTATATGCCCACGTCCACATTTTCCCCTCAGAGGGATCGACCCTGTATCTATCGGCAAGACCGAACTCGTCGATCAGATTAACCAGGCTATGATCCCTCAACCTCCCGCTAGCTCCCCGTCCTCTATCTAGCTTGAGGTTCGGGATCGCATTCCAGTTCTCCACTAAGACTAGGCGCGAAGAATCCACCAGGAAGGGCCCTGACTGACGAAAAAACAAGAGGCGCTCCTACCTATCGTTGGGTGCATAAACCGCAAACGATTCGAAACGACCTACTGTTCACGGCAATATTGGCCACGATCAACCGCCCCTACCTCTCCAACATGGACAAGGTCTACCCTAGCACCCATCGTACGTTTAACCAACAAGGAAACATTGTTGGCATGCTGGTTTCCGTATGCTGAATAGACGACAAAGTGGCTAGACAACACACTAGCATCAACTTCGCAAAAAAGTGTGCCTTCTGGATCGTAACCACATCTACTTCGAAGGACAAGAGATCACGAAGCAGACGGGCTGCCTTACTCCGATCTCACAGACTCCTCACATTCAAGTTGCTAGCTTGAGAGACATTTTTTAAAGTGTCACCTCTTATTCCCATACTGGACAGAAATCTACGGCAGATAGGACTCCGACGGACTGTCCCAGACTGCCTGTACTGATATCGGACGTAATTCGTCCGTCTGAGACAATCCCGTAGGGAATGTTAGCTTTATAGCCCTATACAAAGAGGAATGGAGAATAACAGGGACTCTCCCAGCACAGAGTAAGGAAAGCTTCTGCAAGTCTTTGGTCCCTATTTGGGGCATTCTTATCTTTGGGAAGGCCCCGAGAGGCCCCTGCAATAAATCCCAAACTTTTAGGTTGCCCCCGGTATTTCTTACGATGGCCAGTATCCCGGGGGCGTTTGAGAAGTTTGTTGGGTCCTCGACTGACTTTCCGTCAATCGAGGTCTATTTGAATAAAGGCCTTAGGAGGCGGATTGGGTCATATGACTTGGTGGCTTCCTCTATGTGGATAAGGGTCGCAGTTTCGAATCCTGCTGAATGACGAGGGCCTTCCTCTGTAACGAAAGGTCCCTCTCTAAGGCAGGGCTGTCTATCTTGCAGACATCGATGTTTCTATACGGATTCTTTTTTCTTTTTCCTTTTTTTTTCTTTTTCAGGTTTGGGAAAGGTTTTTACGATATTTGGCGAGAGTTGATCAGTTTTTGGGGAAGGTTTTTCTGGTTGGGAGGAGGATGTGGGGAAAGGAGAAGCAATATATCTTACTTGCGATGGAAATTGACATCTCCCCTTTTTGTGCACAATTCTTACTGGCGATGCAGAGGCGGATTGGGTCATATGACTTGGTGGTTTCCCCTATGTGGATAGGGGTCGCAGGTTCGAATCCTGTTGAATGACGATTATCGATCAAAAATAATGTTCAAATAAATCATTTCAAATTGTCGGTTGTTTATAACCAGCTTCGTTAATCTTTGTTAATTTCCGTAATATGTTTACATTTGTTGACATTACGATATATTTCAGAGCAGATATAGTTATTACGATGAATCGAAAATTGTGCTCAATAAGCTTGATTTGACTTGGTTTAGACTGATGGTCATTCGTGGTCGAGAGGTCTAAGACGAGTCAGATCACTTGGTGGCTTTTTCTATGTGGATAGCGGTCGCAAGTACGAATCCTGCCGAATGACATACAAACTATTACTACATATATAATCATTTCACCCGAAGCAAGAGGTGAGTGATGTGAAAGAGAAACAATTTACAGGGAGTCAGAAAATGAGTAAGAAAAGGATGAGGACACTGGTACGAAGAGGGCTGCAAGGGAGGGGAGTGGAAAGGTAGAACATGATACAAAGGTTGCAATAGAAAGGATGTGAGTCAAAAAGATATATATATCTTATTGTCCCAAGCAAGGCATTTTACTGCCACTGTTGTGCAGGGGGTTACATAGGAGGAAAGTTATGAGAAAGAGTGACAGATTATAGAGGGTGTCAGGAAGTGGGTAAGAGAAAACTGATGAGAATAGAATGGACGGAGAAAGAAGCATGAGAGTGAGGATGCAGGTTAGTGAGATAGGAGATGACTATTGACTTTGCATTTAAATTATTGAAGATTGTAGCTGTCAGAGAATCAAGTATACGGAATGGAATTCGACAGGCGGGAAGTGCGAACCGAGAAGTTGCGGTTACATTTGACTGGTTTCACTGTAAAAGTGTTAGGGGGGGGGGCTAGTCGCTAGTCTTGTCGCTCGAATAAATTCATGCCGTGGGGACACGAGGGGCTAAGCTAAGCTCATCAGAGCTGAAGCCGTGGAAGTATACGTAGAAGAGGCAGAGGGAAGCCACATTACGTCGGTGAGAAAGTGACTGGAGTTGAGCTACTAAGTCGGGATCATTACAGGTTCTTCGTTGGATTTTGTCAAGGAGCCTGAGATGAATAGCAGGGACACCCGACCAGATATGACAGCAGTATTCAATGCATGGACGCATGGTAGATTTATAAATGTGAAAAAATGGATTCTGGTCAGAACCTCGAGATGAATAGCAGGAGCAATCGACTATGTAGTTATCTCCCTTTAACTCAACTCTTATTTGTTCACCACTGCTGTAGCCTGGTATTGAACTCTTTGGTCAAGTCACTGGAACTAAGCTATTCAACGTTCCTGTTTTAGGAGATACTAATAAGGAAAAAAATATTTACGAATAAAAAAAACAATCACAAAAAGGGAATGTTGTGGTGTAAATAATCGATACCGACTTGGCCGACCGGCTGCAGTCACTCTCTCACCGGCGTGACGTGGCTTCCCTGTGTCTCTTCTATAAACACTTTCACGGCTTCTGCTCCGATGAACTTAGATCACTGGTGCCCCCTAGGTACGAATTTGCACGAGATACTAGATTAGCAACTAGGTCCAACCCTTTTACAGTGAAACAGATAAAATGTAACTGCAATTTCTACTCCAACAGCTTCTTTTCTCACACTTCCCGACTTTGGAATTCCCTTCCACATGATTGCTTCCCCGACAGCTACAATCTCCAGGATTTTAAATGTAAGGTCAATAGACATCTCCTTACACACTAACTCGCATCCATTCTCTCAAACACTCTTCCCATCTACCCAACCTTCAGCCTCGGTATCCTTACCCGTCTATCACCCTCCTTCTAACATTTCCTATATTTCCTCTCTCTAACCACTACTTCTCTTTACATTCCCCTATATAACCCCTTGCGCAATAGTGGCCTTGCTTGGGGTGAAATGATTAAAATTAAAATAAACCCCGATGAAACTAGTTTAAAGATCTTAAATAAAGATCTTCAAGTGTAAGTTGGATTTAGACGAGAAAAACTTCCAATAGGAACCAACCTTCCAAGCGGCAGATTTAGCTACGGGAGGTCGGCTGATAGATTTAGGCCTACGAGGCGCAGTGTTTTGCTTTCAGGGAGACTAGCCTGATCCATTCTGACGAAGGCGGGTAGAAGCGGTTGTTTATGGTAGTTAAATGAATGCAGTTTCAATTTTGGAAGCATTAAAATTTACGAGCCATTTCTTTCCCCAGTCCACCACAGATTGGAGTTCCTTTTCAAGATCAGCAGCGAAGTTTGCTTTGTCGGCTTCGGTAGATTTCTTATGGAGGCGGGAGTAAATTGTTGCGTCATCAGCATAAATGCCCCCTTGGGATCTGATTACATCAGGGAGATCGTTGATGAAGATCAGAAAAAGCGGAGGACCTAGAATAGAGCCTTGAGGGATAACCACGTTCTTATGATAGTATCTGGAAGCGTGCCCATTCAATACTACCTTAATTCTTCTTCTTCTTATATGTACCCTGTCCCTTCAGGACGTAGCCGATCATGGCATTCTACATTTCCCTATCCCTGGTACCTCTGAGCATGTCTTCTCCTGTTACACCGTGCAATCCACGTTCTGTAATCCACCTGATAAGGTCATTTAAATATGTTATCCGTTGCTTTCCCCTGTCTCTTTTTCCCTCTATCTGACCTGTTAGTATCAGGTTCTCCAAGCCCTCCTTCCTCGTTGCTTGTCCCAGGAACTTCAGCTGTCTTTTCCTGATGCTCAGTATGAATTTCCTTTTTGTTTCCATCATTTCCAAGACCTCATCATTGCTTACATGCTTGATCCCTGATATTTGCAGCATCCTTCTGTAGAACCACATTTCAGTTGTTTCAAGTTTTTCCGTCCTCTTTGATGATATTGTCCAGCATTCACTGCCAAATTGAAGGACGGACATCACGTAGCAATCCAGTACTCTCTTACTAGTTTCTAGCGAAATTGTCCTGTTTCTTAATACTTTACTCAGCTTCTGGAATGCTTCTTTCGCCATGCAAATTCGCCTTCGGATCTTTGTATCGCACTTTCCGTCTTCTGTTATAACGCTTCCCAGGTATTTAAATTTTTGTACCTGCTTGATTCTGGTATCCCTGACCTGTATTTGGCTTTTTGGTCTGCCCTTTTTACTGATGACCATGCATTCAGTTTTCGTGCAGTTTATTTTTCGTCATTCCTTGTTACTTTCTTCTGCTACCTTAAGCGATTTGAAAGGACAGACTGGATTAGGTCAAACAATCGTCCAGTTATTCTATAGCCACCTAGCTTGCGTAGAAGGTCAGCATGCCAGACTGTCAAATGCTTTGGAGATATATAGTGCAATAGCCCGAGCTTCGCTGTTCTTATCGAGACCCTGGTATATATACTCTGTGATGGTCGTTAACGTTTCAGCAGTAGATCAGATGAAGCGGAAATCATACTGTTTATCGCGGGAGAGGCTGTGGGCTGTTTAACCATTTCAGTCTTAATAATAGCCTCGAGCACTTTACCAAATATCGGTAGGAGGGTGATAATTGGAGGGGTATGAGGGCCTTCCAGCTTTCTTGAATACAGGAAGAAGAGAGTAGAACTTCCAGCAGGCAGGGAAGCAAGAAGTAGAGAGGCAGTAGGTGTAGAGTTTAGAGTGTACAGAGAAGAGTTCAGGAGCACATTTCTTCAGAATAATGATTAGGATTCTGTCACCTCCGCTCGCCTTATTGGGGTCAATCTAGGAAATTATGTTAAAGACCAGCGAGGGAGTAATGTAAACGTCACTTAGTCGAGCCTCAGTTCTAGGTTTGAAATCGGAATATATATATATATATATATATATATATTCCGATTTCAAACCTAGAACTGATCACAGCTCATCAGTGTGGCTAGACATATCCACTTGCTTCTGGCATATATATATATATATATATATATATATATATATATATATATATATATATGCCAGAAGCAAGTGGATATGTCTAGCCACACTGATGAGCTGTGATACAGCGAAACGGGCTTGTATGTGGATGACTAATATATTATGCTTTCATTATGATTGAGCTCTCTGGAGAAGAAAATTTTTAAAAACGGTTTCCACTTCAGCTATAATGCGTGACTCTTCAGAAATGAATTGAGTTCTCTCGGTGACTGGCGTGTGTATACACTGCTTACATACAAGACGTTAAAATTTCCCTTCTCTGACCCCATGCGCCGATGGCTGAGGGAGTAGCGACTCCGACTGACACCACATCGGTATGTGGATGACTAATTTATATATAAAAAACTTAATTCAAGGCACACAAATGATATCTTCTTCCAAATCTATATTTTATAAAGAATTATTACACAACATTTGTCAATAATAGATTTCCTAATTCCGTTATTGATCAACAAATTAAAATATATCACAACTAACTTAACAATAGCTCTAACAATATTGATAATATTAATAATAATGGTGTACATCAAAATAAACATAACACTATTAACTTATACTATTGCAACTAAATTCATAATAATTACAAACAAGATGAAAAAACTCTCAAAAACACAATACGTAGAAATGTTAAACCAGTGGATAGTAATAATCAAATTAAACTCATCATATATTATAAAAAATTCAAAACAATTGACCTCATAGTCTCTAATAACCCTACAAGCACTAAACTAAATTCTCTACAAAAAACCAATGTAGTGTATCAATTTACATGCCCGTTCAGAGATTGTATCTCTGGTACTAATAATTAAACCACTACATATATTGGTTTTGCTATAACGACGCTCTCCGGTAGACTTACCTGTCACCTTTCTGATCAGAGTACAATTAAACAACATTTCTTAAAATAAAAAAACAAAAACAAAAACATAGCCATGTAGGTAATATCAGACAGATTTTAGTCAACAATACAATAATCCTCACTCATACACACAGTAAAAAGAACCTTCAGATATTGGAGGCCATCTACATTAAATCCAAACAACCCACACTTAATAAAATCACGACTAAATCTGGTCAAAACACATTACATTGCATTTAAATATATGGTTTTGTTGTCATTTTGCGCTATCACTCGGTGTGACGTCATAGAACCGCATTGCAAATTTGCGAACTGCGTTTGTTATTTTTGGTACCTATTGCCGTTGCCTAGCGGAGTTTTATATCAACACAAAATAAAATCGTCGGTGATGGTGGAAGTTATTGTGTTACCGTCTTAATAACCTCTCTGAAGATGGTTCATGTGAGCCGAAAGCTTAGAACCAACTTAATAAACAATTATCCAAATGTAGGAGAATTTTTGTCTTTATTTTTACCTGAAATTAAAGCCAAAATACGACCTTTAGAATGGCTCATTATCAAACATAATAGACATTCATTGTCTATTATATTTAACAGTATATGTTTAGAAAATTATTTGTTGCCTCGATAAACTACATATATATATAGAGCTTTGAATCTTTACAAATACTTCAATAACTAAACTTTTTTAGATACATTTTTAAAAAAAATTGTTTTAAACTCTTTTAGATACGTTTTAAAAAGTTTTTTTTTATCTAAAACAAATTTACAAGCATTATTAAAGATAGGTTTATGTTTACAAACATAATTTTTTTAAAAAATCTGTCGCGTTCAACGTCACTTGATGTAAAAACAAAAACTCTCTCCACAAACGCGTCACGTGATGTAAACAAACGCGTCACGTGATGTAAACAGACTCTTCACAGACACTCTCGCGAAACCTCGCGAAATACGTCACTAATTCAAATTTTAAAATCATTTGTTTCTGATGAAGGACCGAGGGCGGTCTGAAATATAAAATATAATCGTAGAAATAAACAAATACTGTCAAAAAACATTTTTAAAATCAAAACGTTTTAATATTATTTCCGATATATATATATATATATTTAATCATTTCACCCCGAGCAAGGCGGAAACGCCACTGATGTGCAGGGGGCTGCATAAATGTAAAAAGATGAATTAGAAAAGAGTGAGGAGTACAAACTATTTAGAAAGGAACAATAGAAAGCTGAGAAAACAGGTGCGATGACAGATACTTAGGTGGAGAGAAAGGGAAGGTTATACGGGGGTGGGGAGAGAGCTAGAGTCCAGTGGTTAGTAGATGAGTATTGACATTGCATTTAAATTTCAGGAGGTTGTAGCCGTCAGGAAAGCAAGAATACGGGAGCGAGTTCCACATGCAGGAAGTGCGAGAGAAGAAGCTGCAGGAGTAGAATTGTCGTCTGCATTTGGCTAACCTGACTGTGAATGGGTGGGACCCAGTTGCCAGTCTGGTTGCACGAGTAAACACCTGTTGAGGAGGCATCATTGACTTAAGTTTGTCCGAGCATAAGCCATGAAAGTATTTATAGAACAGACAAAGGGAGGTCACATTTCGACGATGGGGAAGTGGCTGCAGTCGAGCCGCCAGATCAGTACCTATCACATTATAGACTCTCCTTTGGAGCCTGTCAAGAACACTGAGGAGAACGGCAGGAGCACCTGACCATAAATGGCAGCAGTACTCCATGCACGGACGGATGGTTGACTTGTATATGTGCAGGATGGATTCAGGTGGAAACAACATCCTGGATGGACATAGTGACCCAACATTTTTAGCAGTAGATTTTGCTATGGATTCAATATAGTGGTTCCATTTGAGGTC